>NIPQ01090682.1:48076-87817 GCA_002806875.1 Lepidotrigona ventralis hoosana
TTTTTTTTTTTTTTTTTTTTTTTTTTTTTTTTTTTTTTAATGTATCGTCGAATCGCCTCTACAAGTTGCACGCCTCACCCTAAATTTGAACGCTTTACGAAGTACGAAACTCGAAGACGAGGACCAATGGGAAATACGATGTCGAACGAAAACAGTCTCGAAACGCTCTCGGAGGGACGTTTTTGGCTCGGCGCCTTGCCGAGACGTACCGGCGAGATTAGGATGTTGAAATATGCTGGCTGGAAAGTTTTCGGGGGTGGACAGAAGGAGTTGAATTTGACAAAAGCACTTTACCGTTTGGTTAAGAGATGTGCGTGGAACTTTCAGACAAAGAGGACACGTACCTTTTTTCATATCAGCTCTTTTTGCTTGACAAAAAAAGGTTCCTCGCTTTTTTTTTAAATAACATTTTAGATATATAGAAAATCAAATGAAAAATATACTGATTAATATCTCTTCGCAATTATTTGTAATAATTATCATTACCAATAAATGAGAATAAACTTACTTGTATGAATGAACAAGAATAAATTTAAATTTGAAAATGAAAATTTAACACTTTTCTTTTTCTAGAGAATATCAAGTAAAACGTCTCGTTCAGAAGAAACAACCAATTTAAAAATAACCATTAAAATTTGTCTGAAATAAGTGATTTTGTTTGAAATAAGTGACTTCTGAATGGAGTATATAAAGTGAACTTATTTTCTTATTTTAATTATACGTTTCGTCCTGCCATTTTGTTCCGACGGTGTACCGAAAGGGACGTTATTCCTCAGAGTCCTTCAAATTCGGTGTAACTCGAGTTCTCATTGCCAGGGACTGTTTCCGACTCTGAGCATCGCGTAACGCGAAATCCTTTTAAATTCCTTGCATTACCATCGGAACAATCTCATGTTATTATACTAGCTTCATGAATTTTTTAGTCTCGTTGCTCCGCCTTCACCTCATCTCATCTCAAGAGAGAACACCGCGGAGTATCACGTGCCCGTGAAATTCTATTTCTCAGGTCATAGCTAATTCACAGAGAGGAAGGGAGAATCGTCGTCGCGGCGGCTTGCCTCGCCAACTCTCTCTGTCTCTCGTCCCTTTATCGCGGCCTGGTCCCGGGAAAAATGCGGGACACGACGAAGACTCGCTCGCGCACACGTCCGTCCCGATGCTCTCAATTTTCACGAGTTATTCCAGGGAAAGATACTCTTGGCCGGTTCTGCTCGGTGTCGCGGCAATTTTTATGATTCAACGGACGAAACGGACGCGGGATAAAAATTTCGTTTCGTTTCGTTTCGTTTCGTTCCCCCTCTGGCCCACACCTCCCCCAGTTGCGAAACTACGATACCGAACTTTCTGTTCGCCACTGTTGAATTATTATTCGTGTACGCGCGTCCCCCCGACTCGACTTTTTCCTTTTTACTCGTTTTTTTTTTCTTTTTTCTTTTTTAGCCGGCCGCTAAAAGAGAAAGGAAATTGGCTGAAAATCAAGTGAACATCCGGTTCTCGCTCGTGGAATGTGAATTATTTCGTATTATTGCGTTAGAGAAATATTCGGAGACTTCGGTATGTGGTTTGGGCCTGCTCGGTGGGATTGAAAACTCCAAACTGTTAGAACATAGCAACGATAAGCTCATGAGGTCATCGAAATTATATACACCACGATTATCTTCCTTAGTGCTTGCGGACCATGTTTCGTTAGCAGAATTTCGTATCTCCTTTTGTTTTTCTTAAATTTCCTTCCGCTGGCGATTTATTGGTGATTTATTAAAGTCACGGTTACTGAGTTTATTGTTTGTTAGAACGACTGTTCGTGATTTATTACAGAAACCGGATGAAATTGATTGATTTTATATATCTAACCTGCTTGGATGCGCAACTGTCTCTTTGACTTGAATGCAATGTTATTCTCTGATCGTCGAAGAATCGGCTCTGAAGACGATCTGGAAGTGATTGGTCAATTTCTTCGATTTCTTCTCCGTTGCCAGGCGAGTTTTCTACTATTTTTCCTGAGCCGTTGGAAAATTAGAGATGACTCTCTCGGCTTCGAAAGTTTTTTCGACTCAAAGATGAAGGCAATTTGTCAACCTCGCGCGGAGCGAGTTTTCCATCGAGAAGATGTCTCATGACTCATAGCACGCCATTGAAATACGCCAGGGAAACAACTCTCAGGCAACCCGACCTTTCAGTTCTAATGATCCAACAAAGCTTCGGTCCTCTTGCTGGGTTTTCTCTTCAAAAATACCACCGTGTGTTCCCGGCCGCCACCACTCGAACAGTGAAGTTTCCGAACAGTGATCGTTCGAGATAATTGCGGATCTTTCTTCAAAAAAAATCATCCCTACATTATAGCAACCACTAATTTGAAGGCGGCATTCTCTTTTTTGAAAAAGAAAAAAAAAAATAGTTATGACAGCAATTCACCAATATAACGATGGAATAGAGAAAATAATTTAGGTTAAATTCGAACGCTTAAAATAAAGAATATTTGTTGCATTAGAGAGAAGAAGTTGAGTAATTTCAGAATTCGACATTATGAAAGAAATTTATTATGAAGGAAGACCACTTCGAGTAAAGTTCATACTTTCGTAATTTTTCGTATTTTTTTCTCAACAACAAAAGAATGAAATTGAAGAAAAATTTAGAACAAAATCATTTATCATACAAATNTGTTTTTTTTTTTTTTTTTTTTTTTTTTTGCTGAGCTGAAAGTATCTTCATGCAGAATCACTTTGAGCAACCTTTTTCGCGACGGTGTAGATTACAGACACTAAAGAAAAAACTAATGATTTCTAGTTCCTGTGTAACATGTGGTCGGGAAGCATGTAGAGGATTTTTAAAAAATATTGTCTTTCGTGGAGAGAGCACGTCCTCGAATAAAAAGTCTTTCGTGATAAAATTCTTCATGAAAATACACGTATTAAAAGAACATTTTTCGTGATAAAATTCTTCATAAAAATACACGTATTAAAAGAGCGTTTTAATATTTCACAAAAATCGTGCATTTCCTCAAATAAATGTTACGTAAGGGAGTAAAAATCTTGCGTTTCTTCTTTAGCTCAAACCGTGCACCTGTAACCTGTACCACCACGTAGAGGTAGTTTTGTGAAAAAAAGACGAGTACACCTCAAGCTCTGCATAATGAAGGCCTTATTACAAATTTTCTTTTAATTTCATTTTTCTTTCTTTTTTTTTTCTTTCTTTACAAGGGACGATGCAAGAGAATGTTGTTAATTTCACGCACGCAAGATCACCGATTTAGGATGTCACGTCTATTTGAAAAGAATGTCAGAAATTAAAAACACGATGATCAGTCTTCTGATTCTTATTTGAATAAGTTAATGTAGATTGGTGTAAAATATAGTGTGAGAATTTTGAATATCAAGAAGAAAGAATTATTTATTATGCGATGGAAAATTGTCTTTACCTTGGCAATTTTGAGTTCGTTTTTTCGAAGATGATTTTACGTGATGTAACAGATTGGGAAGTGAGAACAAAAAGTAAATTGTAAAAATTCAGACGTCCTTAGAAACGATGAATTTTTTTTTTTTTTTTACAAGAACCATGTTCTTGAAAATTGAAATCTCCTCTGAGAACTTGCTGTACGAGTTTTTTCCCCACCATTTTATTGAACCTCGAACGTTAATGTTAGAATGAATCGAATTTTTCGTCGTTAATAAAGATATTAGATAAATTTCTATTTTAACAACTTTTCTCAGAAAAAAAAGAAAAGAGAAGAAAAAAACTGCCTCTTTTTGAAGGAAAAACAAGATAAAACCTCCCCTGACTGATTTCTTGTTTCAGTGATAAAATGAACCTCTTATTGAAGAAATAGTCAAAATTTATCGAAATATTATCATTCGATTAATTTCTAGGTAGATAATACTGTGCAAATGAAATACTGTGTAAAACCATTAAAGCTTGTTTGCATTAAGTTTATTCTAATATTACAATTAATTAATATTTCTCTTCAGATATAAAATCAATAAGTATTATGTAGTACTTGTTTTTCCCTTTGCCTTGATAATCAGAAGATGGCGAAAACATGTCGAGGGAGGTGATTAAAGCTGCGCGAAGAATTAATAGTAATGATCTGACGAAAATCGTAGCGATGTTCAATGTTTTCGCCGAAGTTTTTGTCGAAAGCCGAGGAATAACGATAGCCTGCAGGGACGCAAGGAAGCAAGAAAACTCGGCTATCGAACAGAGAATTTTATTAAATCATCCGCGATGAAATATACAGTGAGTATGTAAATACAGTTTCTGCGCTGGACAAATGAATAACTCGTCGTAACAGACGCTTAACTGTTTCCCTCCTTTCGTCCCCTGACTTCCATAAACATCTTCTCAACGTCTCTTTCAACGACTTCAACTTTATACATTTCACGACTGTCGTTTGTCAAAGAAAGATACCACCGCAGGAAGAAACCCAGCCTCGACACAATTCATCGTCTTCCCCCGTCGCTTGATNAAAAAACCAAAAAAAAAAAAAAAAGAAAAAAAAGATTTTCGATCATCGAAACTTGAGAGTTTCTTTTCGTACGGTGAAGAATAATAGTAAATAATAATAATAAGATATTTAATGTACCAATGACGATGAATAATTCGATTGCTTCGAACTAGATCGATCTTTTGTTTTTTATTTATTTATACAACGTTGAATGTCAGGTTTAAACAACAAAAATTCAAGAAATCCTAACATTTTATTAATGTTCCAAGTTAAAATGGCAGAAAAAAAGCGAGTTTCAATCGGCTCGGTGAAAATTCCAATCTTCAAGGCCATTGTGGACTTTATAATTAATCGTGAAAACGATTTAAAATTGAAATTTACATCGATAAATTTTTTCATTGTGAGTTACGTTCTCCATTGTAACTTCAATCTATACATTCATTTATACAAGTAATTTAATTACTTTTTTGTCATTTGATTTTATCGTCGAAGAAAAATAGAAAACTATATTACAGATTTCATTACAAAAATAGAAAACTATATTACAGATTTTTATGCATTTATAGGAGATTAAATATTGGAAAATTCACCTACTCTGTGTGAAATATTCAGGTTCTATTTTTCGAATTATATTCGTAAATATTTAAAAATGGATGTAAATCCGTAAATTTATTTGTAAATTGAAATAACATTCTTTTTTTTTTCGAAATTTAATCTCTGAAAAATCGATTCTCTTCTCTGTCACTCTCTTTCATCGTCGAACAAAAAGAAACGAAAATTCGACACATTTTCTATAATTTCGACAGTGTCGATATTCATTCGTCAAAGAAATGACACTTGTGAAAAATTGTATATTCCTTCCCTGTAATTTGATTTCATTGCCGAATAAGAAGCCCAAAAAACTCACATCGAAAAAACTTCCGCGAATATTTCTTCGATTATTCTTTTCCGTGACTTCAATCAACGCTCATTTATCAGTGAAATAACATCTCGAAGAAGTTAATTTCTGAAGAGTTGGTTGCGTTTCCCGTAATTCGATGTTCCCAACGAATAAAGAAACGAGGGGGAAAAAAAAGGAAAGAAAAACAGAAAATTCAGCGCGATAGAAGTAATTGCAATTTGTTGTAACTTTCTAGGTAAAAAGAAGAACATCCTCTCAGTTCTTCTTTTACCGACTTCATCGAACGCTTATTTTTCAATAGAACAACTTCGGAGGAGCTGATCGCGGAAAAATTGATTGTCTTTCCCGTTCCTCCGTCGACAAGGAGAGAATAAAAGATTCAGAACAACGAAAGTAATTTTAATTCGTTGTAACTTTCACGAACGTTCTCTTCAACTTTTCCTTTTACGACTTCAATCAACGCTCATTTGTCGATTGAGTGAGAAGCTTCTTGAAGAGGCTAATCTTTGAAAAATTGATCATCCTTTCTGTAATTCGATTTCTTCATCGAGTAGCTGTAATTTTGTTCCAACTTGCGTAAACATCTCAATCTTTCTCGTGTTCAATTGCAATTTGACGCTTAGTTGTTAAAAAAAAATTAAGAATATCGCCCGATTTTACGTTGTTTAAGGCAAGTCCAGACATTTCTAAATATAATATCACGTCCAGCATCTATTGTACGAATTCTAACAGTCGATACGATTCTAATTTCGCATAAAATAAAAGTAAAAATAATTCACCTCGCTGGATATTATTTGTCTTTCAGATAATTAAAATTCGTGTCCATCTGAATAGAATTAGTCGGCAAGAATTCAATTAAAACTAAGTAGATTCAGGCAGTATGAGCTGAGGACAGTAACTAAAATAAATAGATTTAACCAACGAGAGCTCGAGTAATCAGATATTTCAACCGAAATAAGTATTATGCATTCAGTCGGCGGACTTTAACTGAAATTCAGTCGTGCAAAATGTATAATGCAAAATATTTGATCAGCTAACCAATTAAGTAGAATCTGATTGGTAACCAATAATTCACGATACACGAACACAGAAAACGTATACCCGATAAATTCTGTTAAGAAGCAATGTCTCCTTTATTATTTAATGATACGAGGAAATGTTAAAGAGATTATTTTTGCGGAAATAATTTTAGATGCTCAGTATGTCAGAAACATTGTCCATAAAAAAATAAAAAAAAATGGATGGATATCGTAAGTTTAATTATTTTTGTATCTCTAAAATTAATAAATTTGAAATCTCCTTTTATACATGGTATATAATATTTTACGGACTTGTTACGATGGGTTCATTAAAATTCTAGAACTATTAATACATGATTTATACATTCTTGAAAATAATTTTTACCTAACTAAATATTCTTAAATTATTTTTTTTTTTTTAAATCATGTGTGTTTCTTAAACTTGATTTATGTTTATCGAAAGCGGTAAAATCGATGGTTATAAAAGGATCTCTCATTTATTGAAATAAATTCAAAATAAATTCAACCTAATACTTGGCCATAAAACAGGTAGAGTGAATCTTGTCAAGTTGTGATCAATGTTCTGAAATAATCAGTAAAAATTAAAAACTGCTATCTTCTACAATATTTAGAAAACCATTGGATTCGTAAAAGAATTCGATCTCTAATTTTCGAAATCAATCATCTCCCTAACAGCTTAACAAATCTTTTAATCACATAAAAACTAAACCGACCATATTACTTGTGATCATTGCCTAGATCTCGAAGATCCACTCTCCTACGCACAGAAATGTACTNTTAAATTTTTTTTTTTTTTTTTTTTTTTTTTTCGAAAAAACTCCCTTTGCATTGATAACCGAGTTAATTAAAATTTCATAGAAATGTGTCGGTGACTCGATACATTTGATTGATTAAAAATTTTAAATAGCATTCGGAAATGTTCTAGAACAGAAATACACTGTGCTGCTTGATCCTGGCCTGAAGAACGGATGCTAAGAAAATTTAAAAATTTTCGACGGTCCGATACACCTGCTCTCTGTAACTGGATTTCATCACAGAAAAGATGAACGTGGATAAAGAGGAACGTGGAGCGAGATCTTAACTCGATAATACATTCGAATTCAGCGACGAAGCATAATTACGCCGCTCGGCTTTATCACGATCTACGGATCGATGGTGAAACGCGGTGTAATACCACCGGCGAGGAATCGGTTTTCCATTTGAGTTGCTCGACGATCGTTGATCCACGATCCATCGCGGAGATACAGATCCTCGAGGATATATCCGAACGCGTAAAAAATATCTCGATCGCGGCGAATTCGAGACGAGGTCACCGCGCGAATCAAGGGAAAATCTCGTCCCTTTCACGGATTCCACGGCTGCGGTGTCTCTCGGATTCCTCTCGAAGAGGAATTGCACGTGTTCGCGGACGGATCAAGCTGCACGCTCCACATCCGTGTATGAAATTCGTGCCTACATAAATACGATGAGGTGGCATGAGCGCGGTTCTTCGTGATCCATGCTCTTAAGTGTGTATACGTTCTTCGAGGTTCCTTCAGGATCGTCAGCACGTGACGCGCGTTCCCCATGAGTTGTAAAGTTCCTCGTTCGATGGATGTTTCTCGTATTAAATTTTGTCCAAGGTTGAAACGATCAACTGAGATTCTTTCAACCATTATTTGTCATTTTTTCCCCCTTAATTACAGCTTAGCTTTTTCGTATTCTTTTTATCTCTCGGGTCACGAGTATAAGTCAAATATTGAGTGAAATCGAAAATTCGAAAGTTAATTAATTATTATCTGAGATTCGTTCTCAATAGAAATCAACGATGAGCAATTTATTAAAAAAAGTCCTGACACTTTGTAAATTCAATCTCACCTGTCTTTCATTACGAAAAAACCAAACCTATTAATTCGGAATTAATAAAATAATTGCAGATCTCTTTCAACCGAATTTCATGCACCGATGAAACGAATGAAGACCTTAGTCACTTAGAAATATTAAATCTTTGTGCAAGATCCTGCAATTATCAAAGTTCTAGATTATCAAACGAGAAGAAATTCTTCGAAAGTTTCGTTCGCGTTTCGCATAGTTGACAAACGTTGCGCGAGAAATTGACGAGCAAGAAACGAGAGCAGGAGTAAACGGGCGATAAATTTCTTCTCCGTATCTTGAAATTTCTTGGTAGAAATTGAGGAACGTACGCACAGACAGAGAGTGAAAGAGCTACGCACTATTCACCTACGTACGTACGCGTGTCTTTATGTTCTTCCATTCTCCGAGCGTTATCGATACTCGTCTGGAATTGTTCCGGAATTGCTCTCGCGTAACGTGTGTTTCCAGTGTGGAACACATCAAAGGGATCTCGGGCACAAAAGAAAACGGACGAGAGAAAACCGTCGGGAAAAATACTACAGATCCAAAACGTGATTTCCGAAACCGAAACAGTGGAAAAAACTTCGAAACTTCGCTGCCGTTCAAGCTTTTAAATGGCCTTTATCATGGAAAATTTCGAATGTAACGTTAAACGTTTGCAAATAGAAAAAACAAAAAAAAAAAACACCTGTTCGGACTTTCTCGAATTCTCTTTCAATCCCTTAAGGGATCGCTGAATTTCAGGGAAACTGTAAATCGAAAAGAGATGTTTTTTTATTTTATTATTTTACTAGATAAATGTCCGTGAAGTGCCATTTTTCGCAAAGGGACGAACTTAACTTTAGTATTTGAAATTCATTCTTCACGCGAAAGAAATGTTTTTTAAGAAAAATTATACGAAGTTCAAGGAATACTGTGCAATTTTCTTTGTCGTGCAACTTCTGCTTCACATATTTTTTCGTATAAAAAATTCTTCGTAAGTAATTTCTTTATGAATAAAGTAAGTATGAAGTATTATGAATAAAGTAAGTCACCCTAAGTAATAAGAAAGATTAAAGTAAGAATGTATATATAATAAGTTATTAGTAACGAATAAAAAACAATCTGAAGAATGCACAAGTAATAAATTTATATATAATAAAATATATTTCATTCGTCAATTATTGACAATGAAACACATGTTTTTTCGGAAAAAAGATGTAATACGTTACAATATATCAATGCATATAATACGAAAAATATAAAATATTAATGCAAAATGTACAAGTACCACAAGAAATGTAATTAAAAACTGATAACTAAATTTTTATGCATTTATGAGAAATTTTAAAGTATAAAATTGGACAGAATGTCCAAAATACAATACTCTTTACAGTATTTGGTATTTGAAACAATTTCCTCTCCGAGACCTCATTTTTTGAACTCTATTCTCGAAAATATGAGTTTGCATAAAAATCTGTAGTCTCTGAATAAGATAAAAGAGCTTTCTATACCAGAACTCGTTTACTATTATTCAAACGTTCTACTCTCCGAACAGAATATTCACTAGCAATACATGTCTTTCCTCCTGTTTATTTTATGTATATTTTTATATATTTTTATTTCTCATAATAACCAAATCTTTCTGAAATACGAAACACAAGATTTTACTTAAAAAAAAAAAACAATACCGACGAAACATATCAAAAATTAAATAATATTTCATTTGTACGCAAACATAATTTTCCCATAAACTGAAACAAAAGAAAATGATGAAATTCGAGATATTTAGGAAACCTCGATGATTCAAAGTACAAAAAAATATGATGCAACTTAACAGGATTACTTATGTTAAAAAAATTATATAATTCAGCAGCCGACAAATAAATAGCACTCTTAGGTATTGAAATAAACTGGCAATTTTCTCAATCTTCATTTTTGGACACATGCAATTTAGCATTAGAAAATTGGTTGCTCTATTATTTGGAAACTCCATTAATCGTGCATTGTTTCCTCGCTATTAGTTCGAATATGGGGGACTTTACTGTATAATGTTCATTATACATCAAGTGTGAAGAGTAAGCTCAAAGGCGTAGCATAATTGAAAAACAGCCAAATATTTTTAAAGAAATTATTGACGAAACGGAGTCTTGATAGTTTTGTCGTTATTTATATTCTATTGTTAAAGCTTTGCAGTCGGAATGCGAACAATTTTTAAAAGACACTATGCAGCGAAACAACATAAAATGTAAATATGTATAAATAAATTTATTGAAATAATTTATTATGAAATGAAGTTATAATAAACAAGTCGTAGTCACAAGAGACAAATAACGTCGAATTTTATCGAATAAATTGTGTCTATCATCAGATGCCAGTCAGTATAAATCATTTCCCATTAAAAATTAAAAATTAAATGTATACATATATTTGTTTTCTTATTAAAACCTTTAGTCTGTGGAACAGTAATAATTATATTATAACTAAAGGACACTTGCATGTCAAATTTAAATTACTTCTAACAAGATGTGGCTTACACTGATTGATTTCCGAGATCTTTAATTGTCGAGTTAGCTAATAATTAAATTAAAAAAAAACACTATATAAGTTTTACACTCATTAAACATTCATTGACGTTCGTGGAATAATTAAGATCAAATGAGACTGAAACTCCAAAATTATACGTCCGAATTGCTTACCCAGAAACCGGAACGTTGCTCTGCGCGTTTAATTTTAGAACTTTCATAAACCCGCGCGATCTCCGTTGCCGAAGTCGAGTGATTCTTGCACGCAAGCAGGCGAATATTCTCGTCGCGCGGAATATTCTTTCGCCCGTGAAAGAGGATTTTATTTTCTTGCTTTTTTATTTTTATTTTTTTTTTCTTGCCGCGTGAAGAACAAAGGAGATTGTGCACTCTCCGCTTGTAATCGTCCGCGATTATTCGTTCGATCGAAGATGAAACGTAACCGAGCCTCGAACGTCCTGTCGTTGATTAATTATCCCGCGTCCAGAAGAGAGGAGGGCGGAGAAGGGACTGAGAAAAAGCTCCGAGGAAGATGGAAAGCCGGCAGAAACTGTTCGTTCCGCCCTCTTTCGCCCAGTTACGCGGGTTTTTATCATTTCCAGGACGAATGTCGAAAGGATATTAGGAGCGTGGAAGGACACCGAATCCTTTCCCTTCTCTTTTTATCGTCCTCCGCCGGAAGAAAAATTAAACTCGAGCTCGCCGCTATCGCCGCTATCGCCGCTCTCGAGAGCCGGCGAGCCCTATGAAATTTTTACCGTAACCCCCTCCCCTCCTCTCCCCCTCATCCGGACACTGAATTTTCCGCACGCGGAATTATAAACGGTCGGGATATTGAATTGGGCCCTCGAAACTGAGAAGCTCGCGCCGGTTTCCTTCGCGAAATTTTACGATCCTTCTCCCCTACATTAGGCGACGAAAATGAGGGTGAGAAGAAATCTACGAGAGAAAATGACCTGATGGAGAAACAGAAATATGTCATTGCAAGAAGTATCAAATTTTTGTCAAAAAAGTTAGAACTTAGACTTCTTTTTTTCCAC
The DNA here is from genome assembly GCA_002806875.1 of Lepidotrigona ventralis hoosana. Lineage (NCBI taxonomy): Eukaryota > Metazoa > Arthropoda > Insecta > Hymenoptera > Apidae > Lepidotrigona > Lepidotrigona ventralis. The sequence continues at coordinate 59,854 of NIPQ01090682.1, forward strand.
GAAGTTGGAACAATTAAAAGATACAAACTATTTCTCGTCGAGTGTGAGAAAAAAATCTACGAGAGAAAATGACCTGATGGAGAAACAGAAATATGTCATTACAGAAAGTATCAAATTTTTGTCAAATTTTGAAATTCACAAAATGGGCACTAATAGTTAACTGTAATTTCGCGACGGGGGGAAAAAGTCTTACTCATTTCACTGTCCCTGGCGAAAAATTTAGAACTTAGACTTCTTTTTTTTTTTTCACGAAGTTAGAGCAATTGATTTATTTCTCGTCGAGAGTGCGAGTAATACTTTCGTCCGTTTCTGTGCGCGTTAGACTCAATCTAGAGAATTGCTCAATTCAGTTTACCCGTGAAAAATCGACGACGCTGTTCGTTATTTCAATTTCGAATGGCGTTCGGTGAGCAAACGGGAGGAGGCGGGGACAATCGTTCAGCCAAAAATTTGTCGATGAGAGGCGACGGCGCGGAGGATCTGCACGCGAGGTTCCACAGAATCGGCGTACAGAATCGGAAACGGCAAAAACAATAGACCGTCTGGAGCACGTGGCAGGATTTATGCCGGGGCCTTCGTTGAAAATTTCCACCTCTTCGCCAGATATTAACACTTGTCATGCGCACTCTGCAGCGCTGGCAAGTGAACACACGCCGGCCGGCCGTTTTCGACTTTGATGAAGCTACCACGATCCGTTAGATGTATCCCAGAGTCGCTGGTCTCTGTTCCTGCTGGACACCGAGTCACCCTCTTCCCCTCTCGACCGCTCAACGATCAATCCAACCGGCCCGTTAATCCTCCGCGATATTAGTTTTCTCTGGGAATCACACGCGCCGATTGAAATTAACAAATAACGCAAATAAGGCACGTTTCGCCTCGTGTCTCGCGCATGAAATGTCTCTGCTTTAATTTCCCAACTCTCTCGGGCTTTCCCGCGAATTCGAATTGTCTCGCTCGTTCGGAACGTGTCCGCGTTGCTTTTCGTGGTTTGTGAACCGAACTTTCTGTTCGTTCGATAAATTCGTGAAAGGGAGGGGAGGGGGAACAACCCCTGTAGGAAATCTTTGTTATTGTACTGTAGATATTTTCATGAATGTCGATAATTGAAAATACATCGATGATGTGTGTGAGAAGTTTTTTTAAATAAATACGAAGGGAAACGTGAGAAGAAAAATTGTTCGAAAAAATAACGGTATAGGTACGCGATTGAGGAATTGAACGTTTTGATCGCGAATAAAGATTTCTTTTCGTTGCCGATTATGTTTGTCGACGAGGGGGAATTGTGTTTTTTCAGTTGTTCGTGAATAGCGTGAAATCGATCTCCCGCGACCGTATTGATACAATTTTAAAAAACCACAGAGTTGTCCTTTGCACGCAAATCTGGCGGAAATTAACGAAAAAAGAGAACCGAAATAAATTTTCTTCGCTGATGACTGTTTACGAGCAATCGAAATAAATTTCTGATCGTCGATAACAGTTATCGGCGACGAAAATATTTTTCAGGTATTTACAATCGTTTTTTTTTTTGTAATCAAAAATATTTTAGTTAAAAAAATAATTGTCATCGTTCAGCGAATTTGTTCAATCTGGTTATAATAGTTTTGTTATTGATTCTGAAGCGTTCCAGATTTTATCAAATTGTTATATTTGAAATGGTAGATTTCATGGAGTTATATAACAGGAGCAGTAATATTTATTAATCGTCATTTAAAGTTTAACACGATTTACCAAGTGCTACAAACGTGTGACAGATTAACAAGCGAATTTTGATAACCCAAAAATTCCGTTTTTTTTTTTTGTTTTTAAGTTTCGTAGATTTTTGGATGATTTTTAGAGAAGTATCGAACAATTTTATTTTTGCCCCTTTTTCGACGCTTCAGGGTGAAAACACCCCTTGAATAAAGATAGGTGTTACTCTATTTCACCTGTTATATCTTTAAAACTGTAATAGATATAAAAGAAATGACTAGAATAAAAGTTGAATGGTGTTTTATGCTTTATAAGACGATGCTACTAGGTTAATAAATTGTTTTTAAATTCATCATATAATGTTGTGTTAAGTTAAATCAAAAAGGGAACTGATCTACTAACTAATTATAACTAACTAAAGTTTTAAATATTTTAATAATTCTATTTCACATTCGTTAATAATATGTATGAATCGTAATACAATTATTTCAAAAAAAGAAAAGGAAAACTAAAAGCTTCACTAATTGCAAAAGTTCATTTCGTTTCTAATAATCGAATAGATACCTGCTGTGTCTAACAAATTACGAACTTTGTCTGTGTCTGACAATGAGAACAGAGGATGAGGAAGTAGAGGTTTGTCTGTGTCTACTCAAAACTGCGATAAGGAACATGATTGAACTTTAAGATTGAAATTTTTTTTTCGTAATCTGTCAAAGCTTTTGTAAAATGAGCTTTGATAAAATATGTACCCTTCTATTTAATTTTATTCAGGTAATATTTTCACTGAATGATGACAAAAAAAGAAGAATTAGAATTATTCGTCGAAATACCTAAAAATGTGATTTTCAGAATTTTACAGTTCATGGTTATTGAATTATGGCCATTTCACACTTTTGAATGTTTTACATGGTTTTAACAAAGTCGAAGGATCTGAACGAAAAATTGCAAGTTTTCTTCACAAAGAAAATTAAAAGAAAGAAAGGCAGAATAAAACAGTGTATGCAAATGTATGTTTATAAAAAAAATATGTGTACTTTACTTACGCTCATATAGTATTCATGTATGTGTATACTTTTAGTTTATAAACTTCGCTATTAAACCCTGTAATTTTATTAAAAACGTGTGAAATGTCAAGAATTAGAAGTACTGTGGGGACTGTGCTATTCTTCAACTTATCGATTCATTATTTCCTCTGAAAATACAGGGGACGATATTGCAATTTCCTCGATGATTTAATCCAATTGTAACCAACGTTCAATTATGAGAAATAAATATGAAGATCACGCATGCATTACTTACGAACTTATTCAACAACGTAATACTTCGGTGAGAAAGTTTATCAGAAGGATATCTGTCGGCGCAGGTGTCACGAAGCGAAAACAGTGATAATCCGGTATTTATTCATCCGTAAGCGATGACAGGATATTGTTCACGAACACACGGACGGTTCTAATTGTTGTGGCTTTGTCCAAAATCGCGGGACCGCGAGTCAAGCTTCGTTAATTAGTTAGCATTCTATCGATCTCGTGTACCCCAGCGGGCAAACATTCTGCGTTAAAACATTGTTTACTTGGAACAATAATGCGCTACGGCAAACGCCACGGCGAAATGATATTTGGTCGTAGTTGCATGATTGTTGATATTCACTGGTTAATTAAACCATTACGCGTGGACCGATTTCGAATTCTCGGTTCAGTTAGAAGGACATGTTGTGCCCTCATGCCGAATATCCATCTTAACATCCGTTCATTGTCCGTTTAAATCTTTTCATCCTGGTGGTATTTGAAAGCATCGCCTCCAATGAAACAAAATATGTATGTATTATTTCGCGATGTCTTTAAACTTAAATGATAAATTAACAAAAATCTATTTTCAAAAATATATGAATATTACGATATCAGAACAAAACAAACATTCTATAATTCTGATGATTCCCCAACTTTTAAATGTGTCAAGATATTCGAACGCTAAGGGTTCGACTAAAATTTACTATTTGCAATACGCCAAGAGTCATCTAATGACACAGAAATGTCACAGCTGATAGCAGACATAGACGGTTAAATCGTTCGCTCTCTCGTGCATTTGTAACAATACGAAAGGTCCACGGGACAAAGTAACTTTTTTGTCGGTGGTTATCTGCTGGCATCACGTATGCGTGACATGGGCAGCCAGCAATTATCGGCGAACGTCACTTGAAATCGTACGCTCGAGAATCATAAAAAAATTGTCGATATTTAAAAAATCCGTTACAACTTTGTGAAANATTTTTTTTTAAAAAATTATTTTGTGTTTTAATTATATTTGTTTTTTTTTTTATTTTTTAAAATTTTTTTTTAATTTTTTTTACTTTTTTTTTTTTTTTTTTTTTTTTTTTTAACGTTTTTACATCGTGTCGCGAATGGAAACGCGAAGATACTGTTTTTCAAACTTCGAAATTGTTACAAATTGTCACGGCTTGTAAAAGCATTGAGAAATATTATTAATGCATTAGATAAATTCTAGATAAAATTATCTATATTGTAGATAGGCAAAAAAGAATTATAGCTGGTTAAAGATGGTCTTGAAATAAGATAAATAATCACAATCTTTGACGTAATTCATATAAAACGAACAAATACGTAGTCTACTTCTATTAATAAAAGAACATTCAAATTTAACCAATCATCTTTTACCATTGCAGGTATCAGTTTTTTGTATCACTATATCAATTTGACGCCGAAAGATAGATTAATGTTGAAAAAGCGAGAGACTGATGAGAAGTCGAAAAAATGAAAAAGAATAAAAACGTAGGAAAAAATCAAATCCTTCGAGATCGTGTCATCTGTGACGTGAAAAAGAAAGAAAGAAAAAAATTTTTTTTTTAATCGGTCCAACGAAAATAATTGAAGCGATCGCGTTAAGTGGTCCATCCTGTATATATATACATTGTTTCTACGTGAGTGAACACTTTTTGGACACAGGCAAGGATTAAACCAAGCACAGTGTAAACCGATTTTCGAATTTCCCGTCGGAACAATCTACACCGACGATTCACCGACAACTAGGGCGAGCAATTATTTACAATATTCGAACGAATATCCGACCGCACGGCACGCGCAATTTATACGGCGAACGTTCGTTCGATAAATTCATCACGATTTCGGGGATACAATGAACGCTGTTCTGCTCTTCCGTTCAATTTTCTAATAATTTTTTACCACCGGTCCGATGTGGTGTTTCACGTTGCTCGACACTTCAAACGACGAAGGTATCGTCCGGTCGACGCACGAAACACGCGCGTGCATTATGCAGCGTGCTTGTAAAAGCGTCCGCGTGTCCCGGGATTAAACTGGAAATTGGATGAATTGAAAGCAAACGCCCGTCGTCGCGAAACTTGCAACAGCTCCGAAAACATGACGCAGAGTAAAAAGCAAACAGGTTCGACTCTGCTAAGATAAAATGCAAATTTCATGCGATTGCGATCGTCATTTCGACGAGATGAATCTTTTCTTTAAAAAAGATTTTTAAAGAAAATTTATCAGAGCTGGCCTTCGATTTCTTCACTTGCTTAGTAGGCAAATCAACAGACTGCGACTGATGCACGGCGAGGAAATTTCAATGTGATGGAGAGATCGATGCAGTGGAGGGGGTAGCGCTAGCAAACAAGAAAGTAGGGGTAAAGGGCCGCCAGTTAGCATTCTTTCATCACATTTGACTTCTCTCACTATTGTAATAAAGTGCAATTACAACAGTGCGATTACAATTTAACAATGATATTTTGATAAATTTTGAAAAGAAAGCGATTCTTTACTATTTAAGGGATAAATTTCTTTCGTCCAAGCTGGACTTTGGTTTCCATAGTTTTCACGAAGGCAGCTTGATCTAACTTCTATTTTATAAGTGGAACATATCGTAGAATGACGCGACATGGATGAAAGTATGAATTGTAATGCAAGGAGAAAAATATCACTAAATATTTGAAGACGAAATATTTCTTATACGTAGTATATATAAAGCTTTTATGAAACTACGTGTAACGTTTAAAAAATTAATATTTGTTCTCAATAGTCTTTGTTGATACACAGAAGACAGTATTGCTTTCTAATATTATTTTATATTATTCATTGAACATTTACGGAATATTTGTAGCAAATAAAATATGAAAATTTCGTTGATTTATTTGAACATTGCGTTACCTGAAGATTCCATCATTCTGATTTATTGCTATGAATTAAAAAGAAACAGTTAACCAAAAAAAACAATTGAATATTTTATATAGTAATTTGCAAAAATATTCTGAAACTTTTAATGAATTTCTATATATATATATATATATATTACATAAAGCATTTTGAAATCTCAAACCAATATCTACAGTGATTTCAATAAAAGTGCCAGTAAAAATTTTCTTCTTAATTTGACTAAAAATCAGAGAAACGTTGAAAATTTCAACTTCTTCCAAATTCTTTAACCACCGACTCCAAATCTTGTTGTAATAATCACACTTACTCTTCATCTTCAAAGCGCGCGGATTGAGAAGAGGGAATCAAACGTGTGAGATTCCCGCGGTGAAAATTCGTTTTCGAAAGTTGCGGGTGTAACGAGTTTTGACCAGCTTGCGTCAGAACGTTTTTTTCTCTCTCTCTCTCTCTCTCTCTCTCTCTCTCTCGTTCATTCCACTATCTATTTCCTGCCGCAGAGAGAGGCCCGGTTAAGGGCAGACAATTTTTTCTTTTTTTTTTCTAACTTTTTTGTTCGTCGAATGGAGCGGCGAGGGTACACTTTCCGACGAGGATCACCGCCGCGCGTACATCGTTATTATCGTAGTTAAGTGTAATTAGCGTTAATTGGACGAGAGGAGAGTGTCCTAGCCGAGCTGCAGCGTACGGCCGCTTAACGACCAATTAAATCTCTTCCCAAGAATGGCATCGGCGATTTCGCTGTCGTTGCTGTTCCGCGTCTTCCACCGGACAGGCGAATTTCCTCGACGATAATTCCTTGCTAATAGTTCACGTGTATTACAGTTATCAGCCGAAAAAAGTCCACGTTGCATCTACATTGTGTAAAAACGTAGATCTGCAGTGTCGGTTATTAATAAAGCGCACGCATAATACATTTTTCTCGAAAACGAAGCCTCCCACTTCAAATTCAGTTTATTCTCGATTTTCGACGAGGTTTTACTTTCGACGAGGAAGTTTTTGTACTTTGAGCCATATATCTGTCCCTGATCTCATTTCTACTGTAGATACATCCGTCGAATTTTAAATGTTTGAAAATGAGACCGATTACCAATTTCTGTCTTTCCCTCCTGTTTATTATATTTCTAAAATAACAAATCATGTTTGTAATAATATTGACGTAGATAATAATACTGATGCATGTGTTGCATCCGTTTAATCGTATAATAATAACAATAGTGTAATTATGTGATGGTAACAGTTGAGTTAATTATTTAGTATCAAAATGACGTAATAATGTAGCAATATATTGACTTATCGTGTATTATACATCATAATATATTGGCGCAACTATTGCATGACTGAATCCCTACATCTCCGGGAACAGGATGCAAGAAAAACAGAAATGTGTTAAACTAAATATTATTTGAAATAAAAAATCTTCTGGCAACATTTAATGATCTACGTTTTATTACGTTACTAAAATTTGATTTTTTGTTTTGCGTTTTAAATTTCCCGCGATTATTAATAAAATTGAAATAAATGAAAGATTCTACAAACGAGTAATCTAACTTTAAATTGTTATAGTAATGATGCAGATCTACGTACATACATGTAAATCTTAAATATTTAAAAGCAGGAGAAGAAGTATTTTGGATATTTTATAAATCTCAATTAATCCATTTATTGGAAGTTAATTATAAAAATGCATAAATGAATCAAAGGTATAGTCTGACGAAAATCTATACAAAATCACTGTATGTTCGATATCTATGTAAAAATAAATGATAACTCCATGATTTTCTGTTTAATTACATTTTCCAGCGAATATACAACGTACGTATTTTCAAAATCTATATTCTTTTAGCTAACAAATAAATTGACTATAATTACGTATTCCTCTGCCGACCAAAAAATTCCTGGCCTGACGTCCCTCGCCTCGGCTAGCCCCTATCCACCTTTACAGTTAACAAATTTAACGGCAACTTCGTCGCTGAAATTTACTACTTTTTAACACGGTTACCACTCTCTCTCACCTCGGCCTTATCGGAGAGAACGACAAGTTGAAATTATATTTTCCAGTCTCTCCTTTTTAAAACTGACGGTGTCCCGTGTCGATGCTATTTCCCAGGACATAGATCGAGACTGACGTTTAACGTCAACGACGACGACGACGACGACGACGAGAACTGAGATTGTAGATCGCCGTTGGAAACAGGATTGCCGGAGAGAGTTTACGCGCCGGTTATATACAGGCCTCCCCCCCCAGCATTTCCATCAAAGAGATCCAGCCTGGGGTCCGACCTCTCTGATTAAATCCCCGCATCGACTTGCCTTAGGTGTTGCTTGCAATAATCGCCGGCACACAAAAGCCTGGGAAATTCGCGCGTGTACAAGCCTCGGTAGTCGCGTCGTCCTCCTTCACCGTTTCGCCTTTGCCTGTAATTCGCGCGATAACAATAAACCGTTCCATACCGCGATCCACCTGCAGCCAGAATTGCGCAACGTTGCGCACCATTGTCACTTTGATCGTGCGGTTAGAAATGCTCGTCTGTAATCACAAAACGCGAATCGTTCACAGAACACTAAATACGGGTGTTCCAAGGACGTGAAGTGGATTTAAAAGTGAAACTCTATTCACGGTGTTAATCCGTCAGCGCTCGTTTGAAATTATTNTTTTTTTTTTTGTTTTTTTTTTTTTTTTTTTTTTTTTTTTTTTTTTTTTTTTTTTTTTTTTTTTTAATGAAATTTCATTGAACGAAAGAAAATAATTGTATTATAATTGTATGATATTATGTATAATAATTGTATGATAAAATCAATGTGATAAAACACATACACAGGTTGATTAAGTGCAATGTGCATCTGGATATTTTATCAGTAAACGACGATCGGACGATTCTTGCTGATTCGAGAGCAAAGAAAGAGAAGACTGTGTGCTTTTAATTTTTCTTTTTATTACACAAATTCAGGAGATTAATTATGGATCAATTATCAATTATGTCTTAAAGATGGTTTCATACGATGCCAATGTTCGAAGCAATTCTATAAGTTATATTTCGTAGCATTTTCTTTTTCTTTCTCAGAAGAAGTAAAACTCACAGCAAGCGAGATTTGGAACAGAAAGTCCAAGTTGAAAAAAAAAAGTATTTCAAAGCTTCTTTAAATATTTAAGACCAGCGCGACATTTTAAAACATGTTTGATTCTCAATCGAAGTTTCGATCTCTATTCAACAGGGACAATCAAATTGATCTAACCGTTAAGCTATTGACTTTGTTAAATTAAATGCATACAAATTCTCGTCACGGCAGCCGGTTCAAACATTTGCTTATTAATTCTATCTCGCTATATTGACATCACCGCAAGATCTCTTCATCTCTTTCGGCTAAGAATTTAGATCTCTTTTATCTGTTTTTAGTCTCTCGATTTTCATGCTGGTCTAACAGTTGATTTCTAACAGAAGTTTATGGAAGTCTATATTCATTTATATATCAGTGTGATGTATCATATAATTCTGCATCTGTCGTTAAATAAAATCTACGTGATAATATGATACCTAATATTATTAGATGACGCAGTGATTTAGTTTTATATTTATCCGAGTCGAAATTTTAAGAACGAATATTTAAAAACGAATAGTAGCTAAACTGTCAGCTTCAGTTTGCGATTTGCGGGAAATTTGGCGGCAAGCAAAAACGATATTTTTCAGTCGCTCTTCGCATTGATTCTGAACAACGTTGGCAAAAAGTGATAAAACAGAAACGAACGGAGAAAAGATAGAACGAACGGGTAAAACGAGCCGAAATTTAAAGGGCGTGTCACAGGCAGGCAGCCACTTTGTTAATAAGCTCAACAGGTGCGACTGGATCTCGAAAGCTGCGAAAAATCGGGCAAGATCGTCGTGGCGAACGATGCTCGAACGATCCAACAAAAAATAAGAGAAACTCGCTTTTAAGCTAATTGTCAGTCAAACGTAATCCTTGGATTTTCAATTGTAGAGTTCTCCTTGTATTGCGCGTGTTCGCGTTTCTTTTAGTGACAGATATAAACTACTCTTGACGTTCGTTTTTACGAATTGAATTGAAAATTCTTTCTCACCTATCTGTTTGAGATAGGTGTGTTAATTTGAGAACGTAGCGGGCAAATCAAGAAACAAAAAAACGTTTTCATCTTTAGTGAATTTCATCTTACTGTATAAAGCATAAAATTATATAGTTATAATTTTAATTGTTGTAAATAAATAGCATTAAATATATCTTTCGTTACTCTTTATTGTAACAGAACTCCATTTATATGAGCTCCATTTATTTTTAGTCAAATTTGAGCCAGATTCCTGATTGAATCTACTTATTTGAATTTGAACTTGTATGAAACTATAAATAAAAAGAAGAATGAATGGAAATTGTATTATATAAAGATAAAAGAAGTTCCAGTATATTTTTCTACTCATATAAAATTATCTGTAGTGAAGCCACCTGCTGCAAAGAAAGACCTTGACTCTAATAAAAATTAGTGTTAAAATTTCATATATTTCGCTTTGGTAGCAATAGCAATTCTTTCTTCTTTTCAGATTCTCTTAAGTCTCCTGGGATTCTTACAATCTGCATTTAACGCGAAAAAGTGCCAGTTTCCCATTTCCATGTTGTGCTAATGATGTTTCTTTTTCTACGTGAGTATACGTTTTAAAAGTTTTCTGACTACAATTAATTCTTGCGTCCGAAAGAAGAACCAAGGAAGTGGTGATCAGTGGACAAAGATGTTTAAAATGAACATTTACTTTCAGGAGAGTTCAATTTGTAGTTAGCTATTCTTTGATAATTGAACAAAAGAGCACAAATCAAATTCCATTTAAAACAGCGTGAATCATTATTTTCGAAAGTCAATGTACATTTTGAAGTGCAATAGAACATAGACATATATGTTATCAACTTTATCACGAAATAATCGAAATTTTACAATGCACTTTCAGTGTTTAATCCGTGTTAGAGTATTATTCAGATAATCTGGGATGCACAAAATGATTGATTGATTTATTGGAAATTCAAAGAGGGTATTAACAATTATATATTCGACATCATTATATCGAATATATCAAGAGTCGAATTCATTCTTAATTTATCGTATGTTTTTTATTCGATATCAAACATTCAAATGTAAATGTTTTTTTCTGTAAATTCTGAATTTTTGAGTATCCCTTTGTCCAGAGAATTCGTTCGATCAGTAGATTCAAGTGTTCATGATCGTAGGTTCTTGAAATCGAGAAAAATGTGTATTTTTTTCATCATCATTATCTTTACTGTCTCACGCAATTTATATATCCACGCGGTATAATTCGAAGAAATTTATTTCGAATCGCATGTATATCTTGTCACTGTAAATTTCATATATGTAGAGATATAATTTAATGATGTTTATTACATTATATATTTAAATAATAAAGAAAACGGAAACAAAACAACAAATAATAAAAGCAAGATAGACAACACAGACAACAATAATTCGAATAAACTCAAACGACACAATTAATTCTTTTATGCAACACAAAATGATCACTCTTTTGACCACACTCATTCAACGCTGTACTTCTCACATCACATTCATACTTTTCGTTCACGCATCTCCAGCAAACAGGCCATCTATTAAAAATAAAAGTAACTAAAAATATAACTATACATTGTAATAATTTCGATACTACATATACGACTAGACTTGTTCCTTCTCTTTTACAAAATGCTAGTATCAAGCCAAGCATCTGACGGCAATTCATTTTGCAAAGAAAATAGTGCAAATAATGCAATTCCTAGCGAAATTCTTACGAAAGCTCCGCGAAATCGTGGAAAATTGCAATTTTTTGGTAAGCACGGATTACCCCGTATTTTTCTACAGTTTTCTCTATTTCGTTCGATCTCGAGGCAAGATTCGTACGTGTGCTCGTAACGAGTATAGTATCGTAAAATGGACAAACGTAGCACGATGCACGAAGATCGATCGACGACTGCACGCTCGCGAAGACTGGTTTGTCGAGCTCGCGGTTTTCCGCTCGGTTCGTCGCGACGACCATACGAAGCAACTCTTACGACTCGTCTGTTCGATGATCTATCACCGATCGAGCTTGCAATGACGATGAAACACGGTTGCTTTTCTAAATTATAGCTCTGTCGTTAGCTTGTCGAAAGAAAGCTGTGTTAATTGAGCTGTTTCGAAAAATGAGCCGGTCAACTTTACTTTCTCCTAATTATAATATAATAATAATTCAATCCAGTATTCTTAGAATAAAGTAATCCCAATTCCAGTAATAAAAATTTCGTTACGCGAATACGAAAAAAGCATGCGATCATAAAATTTTGAAATTGCGAAATTGTAAAGATCCGCAGTCTAATTAATTAGTATCGACAAGAAATTCGACACATTCTTTTTTGGTGAGTCAATCAATATGGCTTTATCGAGTTAATCGATTCTAATTAATTGAGAGAATAACTCAATTTTGACTTTCTGACAGAGATATTCCACGTTAATTGCTTTTTAAGTCGATTTCTCCATATGTATTAAAAAACTATTCCAATTTTATAATAATAATACTTCAATGCTACTGTGATATCTTTTAAAAAATTACTTAATTACATGTACGTGACGTATCATCGATGCATTCACGTGTTGTCATTTCATTAGAATTATATATTCGACGAATTTTGTTATCACCTAGGTAGGACTCCTTTTCCCCTTTGACTCATTTTCCTTTATCATAACCATTGAGCAAAAGCAAAAAGAATATTTACTATCAATTTTCAAACTCGATTCTACATTTCAATGTTCGATTCGTCATTCGTTGCACTTTGCGAGAATAAACCTATTTTACAACCGGTTGAAGAAATGCTAATCTAAATTAAAATCTCGACGCATCGTGTTTCCTTCGTATGAAGTAAATAAAATATGTCCCCGTGTCTTCAGATAAAATATTCTTCGCTTGTGACAACGACGATGCAGCTTCCATTAGGCGAGTGTTAAAACACGTCCAGACAGTTTAAGAGAATTTTCAGCCGTGTCATTCAGAGTTCGGTACGTTATAGCGTCACTATACCGTGGAGTTTTGCGAAAGTAAACTCGAGCATCGTTCGTTTACCTTTCTTAGTTCATGAACTATTGAAAGCGAAGGCAAGCTTCCGCGCTGTTCGCCGCTTTCTCGCGCGCGAAAGATGCGTAACTGCGCCTCATACGACGAGATTAATTTGTTTGCCGTGTGTAATGTATATTTAATTACTTAGGCCAGGAAAGGACCGGAGTTATTCGAGGCTAGTGATGAATTACACTTGCGACAGAACGTAGGACTAAAAGTTTGTTGGTTATTTAACCTTGTCCTTTGACGTTAACTCTATATATTTCCACCGCGTGAAAAATGAACGTCTTATTGAAAATGTTCGGTTAAAATTTTATCATTATCGCTTCGTTTAATTTCAATTTATTTTGTGCTCGGCAGTTTAGTTGAACTTGAGCAAGTTTATTCATGAATGATCTTAAATATTCTAACGTATATTCAAAAATAAAGAAAATATATGATATGAAGTATTTATTATAACATTACCAAAAATAAACAGAATGAGATATCTAGTTTCAGTCTCTTTATACTCGTAAAAATATGAAATTTCATGGACATTTTTAAACACATTGCATTAGAATTGGACTGATGTAATTGAATGAGACAAGTTGTGTCGTTAAGAGAAAAACAAGGACAGATCAAATTTTTTCAATAATATCAACGAAATGAAAATCAAATTGATCAGTATAATTATTGATTTAAAAAAAGAAACAACTACCATACCGTTAGGTATTTATTTCTACACAGTTAATAAATGAAAGACGATTTAGACGAAGATTTAAAATTAAAGTTATAAATATCTCCTAAGCTAATAATTTCTCGGCATGCGTAACTTAGTACTAAAATATATCTATTTATAAAAATACGTAGAAATCTCCGAAACCAATTACAAAAGAATATCATAACCCTCTGCATACTGAACAACTTTTGCCAAAATTTCTCCAAGAACGAATAAAGGTATTAATTCTAAATATTGGATCATCCTGTGTATGCAAAAGTTGCTCCAAACCTCGCCAGTATGATCGTGACAGTCAAGTCATGATCATGCAGTGCTAATAAAATATCAAAATGTTCCACACAATCTAGGATAACATTTCTGTTAACGTTTGTACAACGTTGATAGTTCTTTGTATCGCGCGCGTAAGAATGAATATTTCTACTATGGAAGGAGGCAACAAATTTTCTCTTCCTGCACAAAGCTGCTGCGCGGAACGCTATCATCCTCTTTCGCGCCGCCTCCATTTTCTTCGAATTGAATTGCCCGCGTTAGCCCAATAAAACAGGACCATTCCCGGACCTATTTATTCATTTGGTCGGGCGAGTAGCTGAGGTTTCTCGAGGCCAGAAAACGCACAGCTGCCTACGGCCACCGCCTGTAATAAAGCTCCGGGAGTTCTCTGAAACGCGCGACACGCGACACACCGACGAGTCGACGAGCCGCAAAAAGCCGTTGCCATTAAGTACGCAGCCAAGACGAAAACCGAAACGAAGTCGAGGACGTTTGCACCAGCTCATGCAAATCATCGTCTGAATTATTCATTTAACGACTCGACCCTGTCGTGTTTAAATTTCTTTCCCCCCCGAATGCTGTTCCTCGAAACGGATTTTTTTTTTACCGAAAATAAACGAAAGAATACAGTAATTCCTATTGCGGAGGCAATAAATTAGGTTTAGAATATTTTTCAAATTGGAGAAATTTGTTTCTAGTATTGTAACATTTTGTATGTTTCTTGCATTGTGTGAATCGGATCTTCAAGCTCTCCATGATTGGAAGCCAATCGGTGTAAGTTATTCTCCTTGAAAAACATTTTAACTCTAATATCGTAAGTATATACATTGTAATGATTGAACTGATCGTGAGATTTCCTTCCATCAAAGATTATTCGATAATTAGCTTCCCTTCGTGTATTCCAATAGACTTTAGTAGTGACAGAGAGAACATTTATTGAATATATTGTAATAAAAAAAAAGAATCTCCCGAATGTCAGAGTAGAAGCTGTGCGCGCTTTAAAATGAGATCAAGTGGATCGTTATATCATCTCTTTTTACAAAGTTATGCCTCAGAGTTTAAATTATCAAAGATTTTTCGTCGTCATTGGTACAGTTATACCTCTTCATTGTACGTCGTTCCAATAAATTAAAACCATGCACCCTTTATTTTTATCCACGGAATAAAATCGATACAGTGGCGAAGAGAGAGAGAGAGAGAGAGAGAGAGGTTTCACAGTGAGAGGATTCGACAGTATGTACTTTACTATGGCCGAACCGGGTCGCAGATGTTAATTCAGGAATGATGGAGCTGTACCTCGTGTTTGACTACTTGATTAGTAACAGCCAAGGGTCCTCGAGCGAATCTGCTCCTCGCGAACGAGAAAGACGTTTCGAAGACACTGGGATCCTCCCCATTTTCTCTTCTTGCGAATTCTGCTAATGGGTTGGCTTGTTTAGAATCGTTTAATATTCGGGTCGTTAGCAGGCTTTATTAGGGGTTGCGTGCTCGGCATTTGCATTCGCTGGGGCCAGGGTGTTTGTGCAGGAAATATTAAGGAATAAGATACGATCACTTCTAACTGAATTTGCCGCAGTTTCCGGGTGTTTATGGAAGGAAGTACAGTTTTATCGTAACTCGATGTTGAAAGGTGTTTGCAGAGATGTTTGACTCTTTGTTAGATCTGAATTTGGTACTAGGGTGCAACTTGAAAATTCAATGTCGTATAGAAAATTAAATGGGTAAATTCAATGTTATTGTGATTCGATGTTGAAAGACATTTTATATTCTATGTAGTAGTTGAATAAGAGTCGTCTTATTATCGTCAAGGATTGATTACTTTGAGAAAATGTCAAGGAAAAAAGAAATGATGATTTTCGAGTTAAAAGTAGAACAGTCGATTAAATCTGTGTATTTAGACCTAAATATAAAAATAGGAATTTTGAAGCTAAATAATCATAATGTCGTGCGTCAGAATTTATAATAATAAATCAAACGTTGAAGACGAAGTTTCACCAAACTTCAAATTAAAATTCCATCCCCGATCATTCCAACACGTCAAGTAAGAAGGGACATTAAAAAAAAAAAAAAACTAAACAATCGTACTGTCCTTCCACAGAATCGAAGCAGGAGACTTCGATTTTGTAATAATTCAAAAAATCGAAGCCCTTCCTGCAGAAACAGTTGGCTAAGCGCTTGCCTCGTTATTGAATATACACGATATATCTTTCTCGACACCCACTCCATTCTCGAAGTTCGTGTCGTTGTCACTCATTGTCAGAGGAGATTCCCGAGCGGCTGCTTCCTACCGTTAATTTTACACGACAGCTTAAGTGGAGAGGACGACGATAACGCCTTGGCTTCGCGACGGAAAATCGCTTTTTTTAAGTAGCTCGATTTTTATCGCCAGGCCAGAGAGATCGAGGGTCGTTACTTATGGACGTAAGTTTTAAAGACGATGCGCGATGATATCGTTAGCGAGAATACGGCTCGAGCATCGTTAACTGCTTTCTAACCCTGGATACGAGATACCTCGCCTGATTCCTGAAACCAATTTCTGTGACATAGACAAAGTATTTCGTGAGACATGCATATTTAGATTGTTTTCTGCGCGTGGTTTCTACTCGGGAACTTTTTCTTTGAAGAGAAAAACCACTGGAAGAACCGAGGCTCGTTAGAACTGGAAGATTATCGGATTATCCGAACAAGATAATATTTTTGAAAGAAATGTATTTACTTAATTCATTGTTCGATCAATCAGAGCAACTAGGAAACAGAACGTTATATAAAAATATTAAAGTAGACATGGTGTGAAACTATCTATATGTATAAAGTATGGAAAAACAAAGCAAAAGAATAATAGAAGAATAGATTTCCTTTCCTGTTATAATACGCGCAATTTTCACGGATATTGAATCCAATCCTATTTGGGATGATCCAAGTTTGTTCAATCTCCACAGACTCTTCATTTACATTGTCTCGAGGAACTTGATGACGTAATTGCCTTTAGGAGCTTGGTGGCTCCAAATTTCTTGACTGACATCCGAAGAGTTGTTCATTCGTTGGTATTCAAAGTTATCTCTTCCATTCAACGCACGAACACTTGAACACAAAATCAACAAGCTCTTAGAAATTCGTTGTTCATCTTTCATCAGAGGAGCATCCACGAGCAATGTAATTATAAAAGCATAGAATCACTAAACACACCTCGAGATATGAATTGTAACATGAGATGAATTAAACTTGGTTAATTATCAATATTAACTAATTAATATTAATGTAAATAAATTTCGACGAGAAAAGAGCGTGCATTGATAATTTTTCGTAAGACATCATATTCAGTTCATATGTGTGAAAAAATTGAAAATCGTCCAAGGGACTTAGCCTCGAAATTGATTATTCGAAAGGTGTTCGTAAAAGTGAGAAATACGATAGACGATCCAACGAGGGAAACGCGAAACGCAGCGTTAATCGCGAGATATCTCGTCCAGGGTTACGAGGAAGATGAGTTCTTCTCTACGACATCTTGTCATCGTACGTCTTCGTATCGCCATTGCCGATCAGCTTTACGCTTCTTCTGAAACCTTCTTTTACGACTATCGATTACCATTCCATCGTGTCGATTGCTCTTATACTTCTTCTTCTTTTTTTTTTTTTATCGGGCATCATAAAGTTTACTCACCGAGGCGGGAAAAAATTGTCGTACGACCGAAAAACGCTTTCGAAAAACACTTGAAATTAATATGGGGTCATGAAGTTTTACCAACTGGAGATTTAATCGTTTAATGCGGGGTGTTCTCGTTGTCTCGCTTATCATTCATTTCTGCTTCGACGCTTCACGTCGGGGTCGCGACGTGATAAAATGATGGGGAATTCGATGAGTTATCGCTGCGCTGTTGAAAAAGTTTATAAGTTTAAATATGCTGCGAAATGTTTCTGTTGATATTGCATGATACATTCGAATACCCAATTCATAAATAGACAGCGGATTTTTATTTAATTGCACAATTCATGAGAAGTTTACTCTTTAATATAGAACTTTAATACATAAAGTGCATAATAAGATTGATCAATGTTACAGTCTAACAAAGTGCTTGGATTTTACTTTTTTAATTACTTTCGTAAAAATATCAATTTAAAATCCTATTTACAACATTTTAAATCAAAATTATGCATACTCCAATTTTCTCGGAGTTTCGCGAAATTGATTAGGAAACGTTCGCACAATCAACTGAAAACGAATTTTTAATCAGTAGTTCTATACTTCGTGTATACGTGTGTTGTAACAATTTTCAATTGTTTCACTGGTTTCGATATTCTGTTGCGTACATGGAGCAAAAAAAATGGACGACGAAAAGTTGAGAATTTGTGCTTCTAGTACAATTGGTAGAAAACGCAGCAAACGCATTTATGAAAATTCTATCAGCGAAATTCTATTAGCAAAAAGTGAATCATTAGAAGATAAGACACATCCGGAACACGTCCTGTCTGTTATCGAAAACGGAGAACAGCATAAAAATATACTTTCCAATCTGCGATAAAAATCCTGCGCAAGTACGATGAAAACTACAAAATTTCTACAAAATACTGGACAGACTGATTATTTTCTAAAAATCCGTGTTATACAATACGAATCATTGGAATGACCATAATCTTTTCATAATAGTCAAGAAAAACAACTTCTGTTCACTAAACTTGAACTTTCGATTTTCAACATCTAGCAAATTTTTGATAAACTCGAAGGTGTAATTTTATAATATATTCCATTGGGCATTAAATTATTTTCTATCGTCGTTTCAAATAAAATTTCTGTAATCTGCAATAGCAATGAATAATAAGACTGTATGCAGTAATATATGAATCATTAATGCGCATATAAATCATTAATTAATACGCAACACTTTAATAGCTGACAAAACTTGTAGATAAATTTCAAACCTTTCGATTTTATCGAAAACATGTGAAACCTTGAAATTTCAAGTAATTCCGATTCAATAATCAGAAGCTGTGTAATTCGCTGGTTTTAATCAGTTGAAAAAAAAAAATAAAATAAAAACAGTCGACATCGTATGATCAAAAAAAAAAATCGGCAAGGATCGAAGAAATCTCCCGACGGGGGATCCCTTTGAGCCGCGAGAATCGCAGGAATCTTTCGATTTCTGCGTCAAGGCTGAGACGCGTGAAACTGAGAAACGAAGGCGAAGAAGTCTGGAAAGAAGCGTGACGACGACGTCGCGGGAATAAAAAGCGGCGCAATATCACCAGCGGTGTGCAGCTCGGTTCTTTTTTGCTGGAACTGTCGCCCAAGTTCTTAATTAAATTCACCAGGTACTCGACGAGCCAGGTAGAAGCCAAGAGGAAAATAGAAGTTCCCGAGGGGAAGCTGACGGGTTGCGAATCAAGCCGACCTCCGCGAGCTCGAATGATCACGCGGCAAGATTCTGTCTCCTCACGAGACGAATTCATCGGCCGATCTCTGCCTCCCCGCAGAAGTAAGCAGAGTAAGCAATGTTTAGTTATCACGAGTTATCGTCGAAGTGGTCGCGGTGTGACCGTGTCATTTCGGAAATTGCTCGGACCACGAAAGGCATTAATAACGCGTCGCGTTTGTTCCTCTTTGCTTGTCGACGCGGCGCGGCGATAAAACAGAGGCCACTCGCGCGCCATTTCGTGCGTTTCGCGACTATAATTAATTGGTTTCGCCGTGATTTCATAGCTCTGGGAAACATTGCTTCCGCCAAATCGTTTTCGTTGCTCTCCCTCGGCCGCCATCCCAACGAAAAATGACTCTATGCCCCCGCGAGCGCGCGATTTTTGCTCGTGATTGCTCTCGAAAATTGAACGTTATTATACCGACGTTTACCGTTCAAATAGAATTTTTTTAGGTCAGGGGAAACGCATCGAAAATATTCTGTACACGCTTGACGAAAGTACACGGTGGTTCGAACATTTATCACTCGAACATGTATACGATTTATGTGTAAAATGAAATAGAATTTTGCATTTGCCAAGTTGTGGAAACAATGGCTCAGGTTTTTATAAGGGAGGAATTACTAAACGTAATATATAATTTCGTATCACGTTTGACTTTCGGATTAAACGTTATACGCTGCCGCTCAGAAGTTTCGTATGTTTAACATAACTATCAGTGTTTGCCATTTTTATATACATTTTCAGATTGATTCTAAATTTTATCGATGTGATCGTAATAGTTGTCGTTCATTAGAGTGTCAATGAAATTTCAAAATATTTTTAACGTATATTAGTTCCACATTAAGTGCATATGAAACATTAATTTATTTAACACGTAGTTTCTTCGCAATATCATGTATCCATTCAATGGAAGTAAGTTCCACATGTTTTGAATAATTATCTCCATTATTCTAGATTTATAAGAATTCTAGACTTGTACAATTCTTTGAACGAATGTAAAGAAATTTTGGAATCAAAAGAATAAATTTATATTTTCATCAGCTTTTATGATAATTAAACGAATATTATCGTTATGAACAATAACGATATTTTGATGTTACTATTATATATAAATTTTGGCATTTAACACGTGTGGTTGATAGTTTTTTACGATTCTTAATTGAACGATGTTAAATTAATGAGATAAAATTTAATTTAATTTAATAATCTCATATGCACCAATTTGTAATATATATACTGTGGTGCACAGATAATTGTATATCTAGTGCAATTTTACGAAAAGATTGGTATTATTTATTTTGTTCCCATAATTGAGATCCTTTCTATACCTTATTAATTAGAATCGAATATTTTGCTAAATTTCATCCGAAGCAAGGAATATACCTGTATACTTGACTACGATATCTTTGATCACCTTCAATCATTACCTGTTTATTTATAGTATTGAGGTTAGCTGTTCTATTGACTGTATATATTGCAGTTAAATTAAAATTGTAATCGATTCGTTTGAACAGTAATTTTGTAAATTTATTTAGAACCACTTCAAACACTTGTACATAAAAATTCTTGTACAGCGAATATTAAAGTACTCGAACGCTCTGGCGAACCACAGCAGTAGTAACAAAGAATTAACGAAACATCACACACATTCGTTTTTCCAACGGAATCCGCGGAAAATTCAATTTTCAGCGACATCGCACGCACACTGAAATGCCAAGTATAAAACGAATGTTTATCAAGTTGCGAAATAGAAACGCTGCAGGCGGATAACAGAAAAAAACGTCATCGCTGTACTAATCCCTCCAGTCAGTGGATGTTAACTCGATGTATCCTAACAACGGGGAACGACTAGAGCTTTTTTGAAGAACCTTTTTGAAAGTGCAGAGAAGTGCAGCGGCATCAACCGGAGGGAATCCCTATTTATGGGGACTATTTCGGCATACGTGCGCCGAGGATATTCCTCCCGACACACAGTCGTCGCCCGATTCTCTATAAAACATCGAAATCCTCGATAGACGCGAAATCGATAAAGAGCGCGCCAAGCCTGAACGAACCAACCTCGCAACGATAGATCGAGCTTTATTTTGTCGAATAAAGGAGTAGCTTAATAACGAGAGTTGGAACGGTGCCCTTTGAACTCTCTCTCCACTTGACAAATTCCTCTACCTTCGCGGATATCCTCGAGCAACATCTTTATTGCGGCCCCGAGAGCCTCCTTGCTCGCGCACGCCGCGATAAACCTTCGAAATTTCACACCGAGGAGACCGCGTCCGCGATATTTCAAGGACTATAGGATACTGACTCGAGGTAATCGCACGACGCGATCGATAAAAAGCATCGATTTCTTTTCTTTTCTTTTCTTTACAGATGATATCTTTTCGTTGATCTTTGCTCTCAGTATATTGTGCACATACATACATATATTTAGTATTTGCACATTAATTTATGTATACATAATTAATAAATGATATAATGATATAAATAGTAGTATAATATAACGATGTAAATTATTAAATTATTAATATGGATATATACGTGTATTAATTATTGTTTACAGAGTGTCTCATTTTTCTTGATGCAACCGGGAAAAGGATGATTCTGACAGAGCAATTAATTTTTCATTTAAATCTTCGTTTTTTGAGAAGAATTTAATTCAACAATTCTCTCAATTTTCGGTTAATTCTTCGCTATTGAGTAAGTTGTTTANTAAATGATGTTCTCCACGAGGATCTGGTTGTTCAACATATACCCTAACCCACGTATTGTACCATTTTGCAACTAACATCATACCCCCTATAAAAAAAAAAAAAAAAAAAGAAGACTTCGAATTACACGTTTTGCTAAGAATTACATCCGTACGTACGTACGTACCTGGTAAATATTCAAATTTAATTTTCTCGGAAACGAAGCGTTTTACGAAGAAATTTCGTTCTACATTTCCGACTTGTTTTCACGCGTGGAATAACTTCCTTCTGATTACTCATTCTTGTTCCTGAATAATTCTAATTCAAATATGCTCAAGAAATATTTCTAAAAAGAAACGAGACGTCACGTGAGACAGTTTCATTCTGTTCTTCCGCTTCTTTCTCAATTGCACCATGAAAATTTGGACACTCTGTATAATTATAAATTCATATTTTTGAGAATATAATTTAAAAAAAAAAATGGCTTCTTGGTAGAAAGTTGCTTTACCTATCAAATATTATAAATACTTATATTACATATACATATAAAGCAGAACCTTTTGTAATCACGAGATTATAAACTACTACAAAAGAGACAATTAGATTTTTGCAATTAAATTTTAAACGGAAATGATAAAAAAATAGAATCATTCTAACGTAAAAAATATATTAGCAGCAACAAACGTGTTAATTGGCTGCAAAGTTTAACGACGGATAATTGTATTACAAGCTGAAAAGTTAATAGATCCGGTACTGTTTGTCTCGTTGATGTTCAGAGGGAATATCGTGCTGATATTTTCTCTCCAATTACGCAAATATCGCGGAGATTTAATAAGCATCGGTTGAACTCTAATGGAAACACGGCATCCGGAGATTCGAGCAAAATGCTACGTACGAAAGCCCATCTCTCTCCTAGATCGTTCTGCACAAACTTAGACAGTGATAATTAAATTGTTGATGCATAATATGAGATCAAGTAGCAATTTCGATGAAATTTCGATGGAGCTTCAAATGAAATTCATTGGGAAATTATTTCTAGTGAGAAATACTCATCTTCTTTGACGTCCTTTCCGATGTAAAGAGTAATAAAATATTTGGAATATAAGATTATTTAGAAATTATACATTGGTTAAATAAAATAAGACAAAAATAATTTACTCATACTATTTAATATCTATTGCGATAAATGGAATGAAGGAGATGTTGGAAAAAACGTCTCTAAACTTTTCACGTGAAATTGTTACAAGATTGTCTACAATGTTAAAAAGAATTTTGATGACGTAATTCGAGTTATTTAATGTATTAATGAATCGAATGAATTTTAATTACAATCCTCCGAAAATCTTATTTCATGTAATGAAGATGTACAGAAAATGTAGTATTGATTTTTAACATTGTTCTCTATCATTTATTTGATATTTACGTAATTTTCGAAAAGATATATATACCATTAAACGAAATTAATAAAACTGGTCTCATTTTATGTATCGTACTACATTTACGATTGTCCAATGTTTGACTTGAATTTTCAGAAGAGTAAAAGTCAATTGATCAACATTGACTTATTTAAATAGTTTGTTGTTGAAGCTCTGTTATTTTTCAAAATGCCGATTTTAATTTTCATTTCATTAAATATCTTTTTAAGAATTCCGACAAAAAAGATATCACGTATAAAAGTATTCATATCTGTAGAATACGAGAAGAACCTAGAGAAGAAAGAAAAATGCACGTTCTCCATTTTCAACAAATAAAATATTGATTGTTAGATGTCCCCTTCGAAACTGTGAAACTTTTTTCAATATTTTTCCAATATTTCTCGCGCTGTTTCCCCAGACATTTACATTTGAAATTTCCAAATGTGCACCCTGAATACGGAATATTTTACATCGTTTCGATAAAATTTGTTCAACTTTCGATTGTTACGTTCATTAAAATTTATTTGACAGCCAGGGCAGAGAGGATACGAGTACGAGAAATTCAACGCTTTCGGTATTGAACGTATGAATAATTTAGATTTCACCGATTTATAGATTTTTAATCAATTGAATACCTTTCATTGTATTGAATACGAATCATTGTATTTAATAAATAAACAATCGCGTGGAAAGAGGATTTGCCTTTAAATCGTGAAATTTAAATTCAACCCCACGTACAAAATGGTTTAATCCGTTCTAAAAATCGGTCTCGCGCTTTCGTTTCGACAATTCATCCCAATTTCATACAAATGATATTTAAATACGAATATCCTCTTTCTATTGTCCAACAATTTGTATATTTTTCCACCGTGATTTTTATTATTATTACACGTGTATAATTCAGTTTGCCATTGTTTCGTATAATTTTACAGAAATTTCCATTACTTAACAAACGTCTGTTGATCCTTTGGATTTGTTAAAAATTTATTTTGATAAACTGTGGAAAATCGTTACAGATATGCAGAATACAACCTCGGTATTAAGCGAATAAATTATTTGCGAATTTCGTTTATGAATTTCTATTAAATACAGTATCGTTGTAATTAATAGTAACCGATTTAGAATGTAATTTTATATAGCGAAGTTTATATGAAATCCTGTATAATTAATTCCTACCAAAGACTTTCTGCGATATTATCAAATGCACGATCAATTTCGATGCGATGAATATAATTGAGTCTATCGAGTCAGACACTTGAAATGATATTCACGTCATTCACAATTTAGTAGATTCGCTTATTTCTCGGATCATTGTTTCATTGATATGATTATCATCTGAAAAAAAAAAACGACTAAGCGAATTTCCAAGTTTACACTTAATTTTTATAATTCTATCGAGTCTATCGAGTCAGACTGACGTCAATATCAGTAAATGATATTCACGTCATTTACAATTTAGTAGATTCGCTTATTTCCCGGATTATTGTTTCATTGATACATTATCATCTGAAAAAAAAAACGACTAAGCGAATTTCCAAGTTTACACTTAATTTTTATAATTCTTCCAGAATATTCCCCCACGCTTTTCCAACTTAATTTGCCCCTTGGTGTCTTAAATTGGCGCAGAATTTAATCTCTGACATTGGAAAAAATAAACAGTTCAAATCTGATCGACAATAAACGCTTTAACAATCAGTTTCTATATTCAGTTGCGTGCAGTTGCTCCACGCAAATACTCTCATTGTTTCTCATCTAAGGATCGAGTCTAAAATTCTAAGATCTATATAAATAACCACAGTCCGACGAGAAGGGAATGCGATAGCGAAGAAAAGTTCGAATCTCGAACACTGTGTGGAGTTCTCCCTCGGGAGAAGTGCTGGCGACCTTGAACGAGAGAGCGGAAATAAACGCCAAGTCGAACGCGAGCAGGAAGTTGCTGCGGTGGAAATTTATGTCACCCGGTATCTGCAACCGTCCCTGTCGGTCCCTGTTTACTCGTGCGACTTTTCCCTCTGTGTGTTACGAGTAAATCTCGTCGAGACAGCCGGATAAGTGCGAGGGTGCGCGGCAAAGGCCGCCAATGAACGACGGGCTGATCGTGCACCGGAAAACACAGTAAATCCTTAGTGACGTCGCGGATTAGGCATGCAGCTTATCCGCGACCGGACGGATTTACGCCGGAAAGTTTTCAACGCCGCGAAGAATCCGCGCCACGGCCTGCTCTCTTCAACCCTGTAGCTAAACTCGCGTTCTGATTTTTCCCTCAATTTCGCGGACCGGGGGGGGGGGAATGTCGCGAACCAAAAGGCCATTTGAATTTCCTTGTCCGAGCTTCGAGACTAAAATCGCGTTGCCATTATTTTGTTTTACTCTCTTTCTCGCTCTCTGAAAAGTTGGTTTCGTGGAACGATTAGTGTTTTTTTTCTTCTTTTTTTTTTAAACGAAATGTGACGATTAATTTAAAATATCAAGAGATCAGAATTTTATGTTAATACACGATTGCGATCGAATATCATTGTTGTTATTATCTGTCGTTGAACAAATTTTGGTTGGAAGAAGAAAGTACAAAGATATGAAAAAGAAATAAAAAGATCAAACGAACTCCTGTATTAGAAAAGAACTATGTTGCCAGGAAAGAAATCAACATTATCCACATATGTATTAGTTAGATTTCTTGTATGTAAAGCACAAAGATTTAATAGCTGAAGATGTAGAAATCGATAGCAGAAAGACAGATAACTTTAATTAGGAAATAAAGATCGAAAACGATTGATATATATATCTTACATCACATGTTATGTGGTGATGTTTCACAATTTTATATAATACTAAAAAAAAGTTGAAGACGAATTAAATAGAAAACTCGAAAAATGAATCTGTACTATGAGTTCTTTCATAAGTATAAGTATGTAAAAATTGATGAAAAGACACAGACAACAAATGAATTCACTTTGTTACAAAAAATTGACAAGACTATTATTGCAAGATCGAACATATACCAGATAGCAGCAAATGTAATAGTAATGCGAACGTAAAAATTGATAAAAATTATGATCAAAAAAGAGGGCAGATACAAACGAGAGGAGAATTCATTTGACAAGATTACACGTGAGAGCAAACGGTAGCAAATAGAATGGTAACGTGAACGTAAAAATTGATAAAAACTATGATGAAAAAACACAAAAGATGCGAACGAAGGGAGAATTAATTTTATTGTATAAAATTGGCGAGTTACTAAAAGCTTGAATATGTATATATATATATGAAATTAAACAAATGTAATAGCGATATGAATGTGAAAATTAATCGAAGTGACGATCAAAAGATACAAGAGATGCAACTCCTCGTATGAAATTGATGAAACTTTTGCATCTGATCTTTCGGATAATAGTAATTCTTAGAGGATTCAATAATTTCTTAACACTTCTTCACTAAATATCGAAACTGTTATAATTCTATAAAAAGAAATCGTACAATAATAAAGCTTCAGCTCGTTCTCAAGCATCATTGTCGTGCGACTTTTTCTTTTTTACAAAATTGTAACAGTTTGAATATTAATGGAAGGTCGCTGTATCACTTCACAAGGTTCCTGATATTATTTACGAACGGTGGCGTGCGCACGCGTACACAAAGAAAAATAATAACCGCAATGCAATTTCACGTGATGTTTTCAAAGGTTTCACAGATTTCTAATGCGGAGTGGAACACTCCATTGTCATATTTGGTAGCGTGGAAAGGCTTTACCGATCCGAGCTTGGAACGCGAACGGAATGTTTCGATATTATTCTTCGCGATACGTCCTGTTCGTGGGGGTGGATTCGGTTGCAATCCGAGCCCTTTTCCTTCTCTCTGTGCTACCTTTCCGCGCGCTTTTATTAGTCTACCCACCGCGTTCTCTCTGGCCCTGCTATCGCTTTCCACTTTTCTTATCTCCATGTGCTCGCACGAAAGAAAGAAGAAATCCGAGAATTCCCGCGTCGCCTCCCGGTGGGAATGCATTCCACTTCGCACTTCGATACCAACCGATATTATTCGATAAATCACACGCGAGAGAAAGTGAGCAAGGGTGTCTTCGATCTTTCACCCTGTAAACGAGAATGAACGGAATTCTGCACGTGTAATACATCGAAGAAAGATATCGTTCGACGCGAAACAATTTGTCTCGTGTATCATTCCATTGATAAAATACATGCATTATCGCCCGTAAATAGATACGTACTTTTAATCGTTTACCCTACAACTCTTCAGCTAATAGTCGTATAATTTATTAAATAAATCAATAGAAAATAATTTTGTTAAAACATTTTTCAATTCTCTTTCTCTTTTTTTGAAAAGTTATATACAATATATATAGAATATATTGTACAATTAATATATTATATTCTAATATTATTGTACGTATTACATATATTACATTTATAATAATAATGATATAAATAATGCAATATATATGTAATACATATATACGAGGTTTTAAAGACTCTGTGTGTGTGTGTGTGTGTGT
>NIPQ01090683.1:9558-17058 GCA_002806875.1 Lepidotrigona ventralis hoosana
TCCTATTAGGAAAAAGCGTATAGTTACCTACCTGTAATTATATTAATACTATCTTAAAGAAGACAATCGTTGATAAACATTTTTCAATTTTCAACAAAAAATGCTTGCAAGATCAAAACTTGAAAGAGAAAAAACGAGATTATATATATATATATATATCCTGCAATGTTAGAAAAGTTAAAATTCTTCACCGTATAGGCAAACTATTGGAAAATATGTACGTGTAACTGCCAAGAGAAAAGGAGGGTAAGAAAAAACGGACAGAGTGAGAGAGAAAGAATTTAACACAGAAATGCTGTTGTCAGTCAATGAAAAATTCAACTCAACTGCAATCAAGAATAAAACATATAATGTATGTACAAGCCTTCTTACATGAATCTAAGAAGCGACAACAACTTCAGAGAAATATCACCGCGTTTCTGAAAGGAACCACACGTCCGATTGTTTAAAATGGAATGAAAAACACGTATCTCCAATTTTGTTCCCCCTTTTTTTTATGTCACTTTCACAATTCAAACGGCGTGAAACAAATTGAATGAATGTTACATGTACGTTCGCCGGCATACATACTCTTGGACTTCAAATGGGACATTCTTGCTGTCGAGCCTCGAGAGAAGATACAGAGACAGGCGGTGGAAAAGCAAAAATTGCCACGGTGGATTATATAAGGGATTAATATTTTTTAATATTTTAATATTATAATATTAATATTATATTTAATATTAATATTATATTATATTATATTTAATATATTATATTTAATTATATTATATTATATTTAATATATTATATTTAATTATATTAAATATAATATATTTAATATATTATATTTAATATAATATATTATATTATATTATATTATATATTTAATTAATTATAATATATTATATTATATTATTCTTTAATTATTATATTTAATTATATTTAACATTAATATTAATTATAATATATTATATTATATTATAATATATTATATTATTAATTATAATATATTATATTATATTATTCTTTAATTATTATATTTAATTATATTTAACATTAATATTATAATATTTTAATATTTCTTAATATTAGAAAAAAACAGTAGTTTGCGTGTGTGCACGCATAATGTTGCGTGCACATGCAAAGGCATTTAGAGAAATGCAGCCGACGGCCTCGGGTGAAAATGTCGGATAGAGAGAGAGAGACGACGACAACGTCGGAGGAGGAATTACAGCGTCGCACGTACTGTTAAACCGCCGGGGTTGCACTCGTGCAAAAATATCGTGACACACGTTCGCCGCCCGATCGTACAGATTACAGAGGACACATCGATGTGCGAAGAGATATATGAAAAATTTATTCGTGAAACTTACCTGATAAACGGCCGCCTTGGGCAAATCGAGGCAAACTGCGCAGCAGAGGATGCCGCCCAGGCGGTGTTCCAACTTCTGCTCGGTTTTCCCATCGTTCCGCGACAGTTTACGACGCTTTTTGTCTGGCTCGAGGAAGTCCTCGATCTTCTCGAGGTCGTCGCGGATCGGAGTGGCTGACGGGGCCTCCTCCGAAACGCTACTCGACGATGCAGCTTCGTTGCTCGGCTCCGCCATATTGATTGTTTTGATTTTTCCTCGGGACGTGAGCGCCAGAAGTGCGCAGATGTCAAACGCAGAGGCCACGCAACAGACTCTCTGGCATAGGAACAATGCCGACGTCGAATACTCGCTTCGGATATTTCAAATCGCAATTTTCGAACAAATTCGGACATGAAATTGGAGATGTACATATATATATACATACATACATATATATATACATACATATGTGTGTGTGCGTGTGTGTGTGTTTTTTTTTTTTAATAATCGAACGGTGTGTTCAAAAAGCACGGACATGTTTTTCTGTCACTGTCACTTCTTGTTCAAAGGCTTGTTTCACGTAATATATAATATATACAGGATGTCCCATGAGTAGCGATCAATCGACCAGGCTAAAAGTGTATGCAAGGCAAAAAAAAAACGAGTCTTTTTTTTTCATTGAAGCCTCTCGTCCCCGAGGAAATCGAGTTTGAAAATTTATTCGAGTACAGTTGAATTCAGCTAACTCTGAGCATAAACGTGAACGACGAGAAGCATATGTTCGGAATTGCGTGCGAAAATTATTACGAACCCTTGCGACTATATCTGAGAAAAATTCTGATTCAAATTGTAGTTTACAAGCGATTACGAGATTACATCGATCGAACCAGTGTTTCGATCTGTGGAGAATAATTTGTCAATTTTTATTCGTACATCTTATGAGATAAGTAAAATATAGAAAAGAAGAAAGCTGCAGGCCTAAAATCGAAGATACAACCGCGTAATTAATCGTCTTGATTAGTTTTTTTTTACGAATAAAAGTTTCATCGATCCATGGGCATAAAAACGCTAGCGCCGCGTAGTGGCGAAACGATGGAACTAAAATCTATCGCTGTCCTTGTCGCACACTGGTGCGCTCCTTGTCTACGGATGGTGCTGCCATCTAAGCCCTTTCATTTTCAACTGGAACTAAAAAGAGAAAAAGGAAAAATCCGATAGATGGCAGCACGTTATCCCTCTCGCTGTCTAGTTCCGAATGTAGAGGTTAGATGGCAGCACCTAGCTTGTTCATAGATAAGGAGGGCAACAATCTTCGACAAGGACAGTAATTCTACCTACAGATTTTAGTTCTACCGATTCACCGCTACGCTGCGCTAGCATTTTAGAGCTTGTGACGGCGCGAGTATTTAAAAAAGCGAGTTCAGCGACGCTGATTTAAAATGAAGAATAAAGAAAATAAGAAAGTAGAGAATATTTTGTATTCTCAGTTGTTAATAATCAATCAAAGCAAACGGTCGTTGTGAAATCTTGTTAAACATTAATATTAATAGTTATTGTAGTTTCTTGTTAAATTTAGTAATATATTTTACAATCAATATTATTATCGTAATGCAAATAAAGTTTTCATTTCGAGAAAGTTCAGGATGGCTCCTCTTTCATTTTCTTTTTAAAATCCAGCTGAAAGCAGTATTTGTTTAAAAATTTTTATTACTGGAATGGATGGAAACTCGCATTAAAAAATTACATAACTCGATGAAAACTCGTATGAAAATTGTAAAATTTTTGAACTGAAGTCGATGCAAATTGTGACGACAGGAAAATAGTAAAAAGAAAAGAATAATACAACTGAGTCTGAATTAGCTCTTTATTCACACATCGCATCGTATTGTCGTTCATACGTGTCCCGTTTTTCTTCATATAAATTCATACCAATTTCATACAGTCCTCTCGCATGACTTTGTTACTACTATCCCCTTTTTTTTTTAGATTCATCCCATAAACTTCTCACTAAAAATGACTGAAACGCTCTTTATGTACGCTATGTTAGCAACCGGTACAGTCCACTCATTGATTGCTACGCGCACAACGAAAAACCATTGCACAACACTCGAACGGAGAAAAATAAAAAATTAACGTGTACCTTGGGCTCGTAACGAGCTTACAGCGCGTATTTAAAACATAATAATACTTATTATAATTACAAGTCATTTATAATTATATGTACTGCAAACGCCAATTGCAGTACATTCGCATTGTCTCATGCAGGATGACCCATTAAATTATACGTAAATAAACGCATCTTAAATACAGTAGCTTATAAAAATACAGAGGTATTTCGAAATTTCATTAGTACGTACAATGAGATCTATCGTAACTGAGTAACTAACAATAATTTTAAATAAATTCGAGGATATACACAGAAGTTGCAAGATATTTTATTTATGCATGTATGTATGCACTTTACAGAAATCACAAAAGTGTTTATTATTTTTAATACTTGTTATATGTTGAAAGTAATTCATACTGTACTGTATAAGTTTGCAATGTCTTGTAACTTCTATATAGACAGATTTTTGAATTATTCTTAAATTTTACAGCCACTGTAAATATAATAACGTCAAAATTCTATTTTATATAAAGTTTCTTCGCATAATTTTGTACATTTTGCTTCTCACATGAAAGAGAGAACGCATACTGTTTAAAAAAATTTTAATGACTCTCTACATAAATTTATTGTAAGAAAATTTTAATATCTACAAGTTCCTTTTTGTAGATAAAGTTAGAAGTAATAAAAACAGCCATCCTGCACAGAAAAATAAACAAACACAAGAATACAATATTATAATTTTTTATCGTTTTGTTCAATTTGAATAAAAATTCTACGCAATGCGTCTGGCTCGGTATACGCTGGCTAAATAAACTCTCTAGTGCGACATGGATAGTACATTTCCTTCATATTTTTAGTTCTGAACATTCTATACAATATGTCGTTACTAAAAAGATGAATGAACAATCTATGAATAAACGGAAACAAAAAATTGATTATACTAGCATCTAGAATTTCCGCAGGTCGTTGGATCATTTTAACATTTGACAAAATTGATAAACTACGCTGCGCTATAAATAGTAGAAGAGTAGAAAAATTTATTGCGAGTTAGTGGACATTGTAGTATGGATTCTAAATTTTGTATTCTTCTTTTTTCTTNATTTTTTTCCTTTTTTTTTTTTTTTTTTTTTTTTTTGTTTTGTCGTTTGTGTTTTATAACGGAAAAACAAGTGTAAACGTTCTTTGTACTTTTTCGATGGTGTATCAGTGTATCTGAATAAATTCAGGTAGTCACATTACAGGCCATAGCGTCCTCTAGAAATTGGCATTCGTCATAATTGAAACACTCTCAAATACACACGGTATTCGATCTCGACAATACTACGGATCAACGTACATCTTATTGCTCGTTTGTAAATAGCTCTCCCTAAATTAGGTTCAATTTTCAAACATTATCATTCCCTTTTTTCTTCTCCTTTTATACAATAGAATAATCCATTTGAATGTGGATTATTCTGTGTACAATTAGAGTCAGAGAGAGTAAGAGATCACATGATTCAGGTCATAAATATTTACCTCTCTATATACATGGAATTTCTCAATAATTATTCACTTAATTTTATTATTTTTAATATATTTACAACATACACACGCACAATATCTCCTTGTGCTCTCTTCTTGAGAAATAGGTGATTTGTTTCTGTTATCGTACAAGATGAAAGCTCGGTAAAATCATCACCGTGTTACAAATAAATTCCTCTAGAAATACTTTACGGATCGGAACTCAAGCGTTTCAATTTATCTGTCCCTGCTTTTTTCGCCGTCTCGTCTGATACTGCAAGATAAAGAGACACTTCTTTTAACCAGTCTTTAGGAATTTTTCAGAATTTTTCATACTATTGTTGTTTTTTTTAAAGAACGTCTTTACTAACATTTGACAATTTTTTATTGCTTTCCACAAGAATTTCACAATTTTGCCACTACTTTCGTTTGGTGCAATTTTAAAATTTCGAATAATGGTTAAAACCACGATTAACAAAATGTTCTATAAATTTTGTAAATTTCCTACGAATATATAAATTTAAGTTCACTTATTTATCGTACAAATTGAAAATTGAAGTGAAATAAATTTATTCGACGTGAAAATACTCAATGCACAAAAGGATGTATAGAAATGTCTCCGTCGACAAGAAAGTTAAATATCTGTTGCAAATGTATTTGCTTTCTAAATTAATGGATCAGGATATAATTAATGAATCAGCTTACCACTGCGGTCTTGTTCTGTAGTCGCGTCTTCGCTAACTGGCTTCTCCAAAACTTTTGTCTTGGTCAACTTCTGGACCTGATTCGGTATCATCGCTAACATTAAGCTCGTGGAATTTTTCAAACTACCGTAAGACTGCTCCAACTGTTTTACTTTTTCGTTAAGTTCTGTATTGGATGCGTGAACTTCACTCAACTGTAAAATTTACAATTAATTCGAAATTTTAATAATAATTATATTCTTCATTAGTGATTATTTTTTAAGACAATTCAAAACAACAACATCTCTAACATTCAATAAAGATTATAAAATGATTCAAATATTTTCTCCAAAAACTGTAAAACTAACATTTAAAGATATTAGACAATTATTTTTTAAATCATATAGAATGTTATATACATACTTGGTTATTCAATTCCATGACAGACTTGAGTATAGTGGTCTTTACACACTCTCTTTGCAGAGATATTACCTTCATGCTAACATTCTGAGTGGTCTCCTGAAGCAACACCAATGTTTCCTGTAAAAAAGAATCAATCATTTATCAGTCAGTGGACGTCACAACTTGTACTTTTTATAAATTCTCAAATATTTACATGATCTTTCTTCTGGTCCTCTGCCACCCATTGTACAGCTCGCGACAGAGTTTCATTCATGTTTATCAAATTATCGGATAAATGTACAATTGCTGCATTCAATTGGTCAGTCTTTATTTTTGTCTCATTTGTGATCAGCATCTGAGGCTTTTGCGTAACATTTGACAATTCTGTTACTGCATTCTGCAATATATACAAATGAAGGAAAAACAATTTTATAAACTCTATTCTTGGTGTGGATGTTCTAAATATGAAGAAATATACACCATGTACATGATAAATGAATTTATCATCAAGAATCATAATATATAAGAGATGAAAAGCATTTCTATTTCATTTCAATTTCATTTTAATTAATTGTGCATTAATAAAAATCTGAATTCTTGCATCATGATCGAATTGTAACATTAAATATAATATTATTGAGTAAAAAGGTTTGATTATGAACCTTGATACTGGAAATATTCTGCTGCATAGTGGTTTGAACATCTTGTACCCTAGCATTGGATTCTTTCAACGCTTTTACTGTGGCACTCAAGTCTTGTATTTGGCTTCCGAATGACACCACACTACTGGAGAGGGCCTTCAAATCTGTTGGCACATTAAATAATGCTGGATCCTCTTTGAACCATTCTTCTACTCGATGCAAATCTCGTTGGATAACTGCTAACTGTAGATAAATTTTTATGTAAATCGTTCTTTCTGGCAATAAGTATATGTTGTGTATAGGTGTCTTTAAATAATTGTTGATTTTCATTATAAATTATTGACTCATTAACTAATACAAATATTTTTTACTGTCATTGTGGAATACTATTTATTTTAAATTTCTGAGAAGAAATAATTTTTATGGCTTAAACACAGTTTCAAGATGCACAAGGTGAATAATTCATTGAATTATTAAAATTTAGCATTTAAATTTTAAAAATATTAAAAATATTCCAAGGTGACGATTTCAAATCTAGAATTTAAATTTTAAGAGCAATTATAATTACACAAATTATACATAGTTCAGAAATTTAAAAATCCACTTAAGAAATCGATGCACTATAAATTTACCTGCGTTGTGAAATTATTGATTTGAAGCTTGAAATCTGATAAATGAGTGAAAATAATGGTCTGGTTGTTCTGGAGGTCTCTCGACAGAGAGTGACATTTCTGCAGAGCATCAGGAACACCTTCGCTACCGGCAATAACTGCAATGGCAAATAGTATTTTTGTTTTCTCACTTTTCTCATTTCTTTTAGGTATAAAATATCA
>NIPQ01090683.1:19558-25092 GCA_002806875.1 Lepidotrigona ventralis hoosana
TATATTTATGTATGAATCCACATGTTATTACTGTACACATACATATTATTAATATATATATATATATATATTTCATATATATAATATATACTTCATATATATATAATATATACTTCATATATATAATATATATATACTTCACATATATAATATATATATACTTCACATATATATAATATATATATACTTCATATATATAATATATATATATACTTCATATATATATAATATATATATACTTCATATATATATAATATATATATTTCATATATATAATATATATATATATTTCATATATATATAATATATATAATATATATCATATATATATGAAATATAATATATATTATATATATCGTATATATATATATTTCATAAATATCATAAATCATAAATATGAACATGAACCAACGGATGAGTTGCAATTCTATCTCGACAACATTTCAAACAAATGCGCTTCGTTAAATCTGAATTTTTCTAAATTCTGCAAAAGCGATTTCATGTTTCTCTCAAGGGATTTCATCGAACGATGAGCCTGAATTTACGTCTTCTATAATATATGATACTCTTTTAAATGCAAAATCAATATTTTGGACAGTAATGTATAGACAAAAATAATCCTGATAAAAAAACCTGAATTATAAGGAATGCTCCAAGTATTGATCCAAAATTTCATAAATAGTTGGAAGATAAATAAATGATATATAGGGATTTTGGAGGTGGCGCGAAATTTGAAAAATGTCTCGTTCGTCTGACGATGGCGAAGAGAATACGTACTTGAGAGCTACGTTTCCCGGAACTGCGGCGGGAAACGGTGTGCGGAGGTGCCAGGGCATCGAGCTCCTTTCGTTTCTTCATCTTCTTCGTCGGCTGACGAAGTGGCACTGTCACGGCTACAGAGTCCATCTCAAGCTCGAGCAACACCGAACCGCCTATCTTCGTTTCGTTTCACGCGAGCTCGTCGCGTACGACTTTTATTTTCCTCTCTCTCTCTCTCTCTATATATATATATATATCTATCTCGTTTTCTTTCTTATGTGTGTGTGTTCTTTTTCTTTTTTTTTTTTCACTCTTTATCAACCCTCGCGCACGATGCACACGCGTCGACAATCGTTCGCGGCAGGTTCATTTCCGTGAGCTTAATATTCAATCGCGTTTCTTCAACGATAACGCGACACGATTCACACACGGTTTTCACAGTTCTTTCTATTTTTTCGCGATCACATTTTTCTTTTTTTCTTTCCTCGATCCCGCCAGTTTCATCCGCTACAACAATGTTACTATCGTATATTGCCCGAAACCACTTGTTCTAAAAGTTCAATTCATTTTCCCCACGAAACGTGCATACTTTTTCCTTTCTTTTTCTTTCCTGTCTGAATGAACTCTATGCTGCGTGTGTCTCGTGATGGAATAAATATATACCTTGGCGTTAGGGACGAGCCGGGTAAGTTTTATGAATTTGGAGAGCTATCATGTCTCTTGCACTACATTATTCCATTGATCCCTGGAAAATCTACGAATTTCGAGATTCCCTCGCTTAAATTTCCAAATTATATCGATGATCAAGCTTCCTACAANCTCGATCGTAGGTTTACAAGCCAATAAGTAAATTTTCTTTAACAACACACTTAACAACATCACGAGTCAACTCGCATTCGCGCTTGCATAAAATTGCCAATTAGCAGTGCGTCGGTGCTTGCAGCTGAAACTAAAACTTAATCTGCTTGACTTACCGACTGAAGGTAAACTATCCAAAAAATTTCGAAATTCCAATTTGTAACTCTACGATGGAATATTAAAAGAAAGAAAAGGAAGAAGAGATGTCTATCGATCGAAAGTGAATTACGTACGTATCGTGAATCGTTTATTCGCGATAATTAAACGCGAAAAAAGGCGCGACGGAACGAGAGGAACGATGGAATATTAAAAGAAAGAAAAGGAAGAAGAGATGTCTATCGATCGAAAGTGAATTACGTACGTATCGTGAATCGTTTATTCGCGATAATTAAACGCGAAAAAAGGCGCGACGGAACGAGAGGAACCCGCGTCACGAAGCGAACATCGCGGCGAAACGTTTCGCACTGCAGGCACTCTCTTATCATCGTCTGGCCATCGTGTACCTGACAACGTTTACAAGTAACAGGTAACACCCGCGCGACTACACACACGAATAAATATCTGTCCCGCATACACATCGCACGTATCTACTTGCACGCATTCGGCCAAGAACGAATGGAGAACAATGGACAAAATCTAGTTGTCGTATATTATTAGCGAGCGAAGTTTTTTCAACTAACTTTGATTAATTTAATTAGAAGAAATTAATATATATATATAAAAGCTTCTTAAATTATAGTTTAAATAATAATAAAATAAGTTTAAATAATATAAAATTTATAATATATAATTTAAACAATTTAATAGACAAGTTTAAAAAATAATTTATAGATTAATGATAGATTATAAGTTTTTGATTTAATTCCAAGTAATTGATATATATATATATATATATATATATATAGTAAGTAATTGATATATATATATATTCTTAAATTATAATTTAAATAATTTACATAATAAATAGACAAGTTTAAATATTATAATAAGTAACTAAATATATAGTTTAAATAATTTACATAATAAATAGACAAGTTTAAAAAATAATTTATAGGTAAATGATCGATTATGAGTTTTCTATTGACTTTTAATTATTATAATGGAATCTGTCGATTGATCTTTCGTCGTTCGTTTTGAAAAATTTTGCGACTATTTTTTGTCATTTTCCCTCGCGAACATTAATCGTTTGTTTATTCGATCAACTAGATGAGAAAAAGTGGCAAATAAATATTATTCGCCGGCAGAACACTAGGAAAAACCTATTTCACGTCCGTTGAAAGTTTAGGTAGCAACGATTAATAGTGATAATTAATTGCAAGTAATTCTCGCTTATCAGAGACGCAGCGCCGACTTGATAAACGTTTCGTCGCGCCATTAAATTCCTTCTACTGTGCACTTTATTTACAAGTTGGCCAATGCAACGAACTGAAGACAAAAACGCAGTGGCGAACGTTTTTCTAAAAACGTTCCGTTTCCGAACGAGATAAAGATAAGGAAAGAACGGATGTTCAACTAATCTGATTTGAAGAGAGAACAACAAACAGTAGGTAAAAAAAAAAAAATCCAGTTGCAAAGGATTGTAGAAATATAAAAAAATAAAGAAATAATTCTTTTTTTTTTAAGGAAATATGTTATATTGTATTAATTATTATTATTTTTGAAGAAATATATTAATTATATTTTATATTTAATATATTTATTATATTAATTATTATATGTAAAATATATACTATGTTATACTAATTATACTAAGAGACTGTCAAGCGGATGAATTTCTATCGACATATAACCATGTTTCGATTCAGAGTCTCTGAGAGTTTTTCACTCGGCAGAGTCGAGTATGCAAAACTTCCTGGTAACGAACGAATAAAACTCGCGATTAGTAGCAATCAACATTGCTCCGTTACGGATTGCGTTTATACAATACCGCAAAAAAACGTCCAATAAAACGCTGCCACTGTTTTCCATTTTATCCACGACTTTTACTATTTATAGACTTTTATTATTTATAGACTACCTCTATTTTTTCCCTCCACTGATCAAGGAGGGAATTCTCTTCGCGACATTGCTCAATTCCGAACAAAGTTATATAGAGTGGACAAAAAATTTCTTCCCATCCATTTTTTTTTTTTTTTTTNTCGAAATACAAGGGAAAACTTAATTCTAACAAATCTTTAATTAAATTCAAGTTCAAACGTCACGTTTTAAAAATTATTTCTTTCAAACGTTGACCGCCATGTATAATCAAAATATTACAGTTTTATTTCGATTATCAGTGGGAGGTGATTTCTGGCCCGTTCCTACATTACCGATCGAAGGTCGGCCATACCAGTTGGTAAATCGAAGCTACAAGTTCAATGTTTTTGTTCGTTTGTACAACTTGCTAGAAGATTAAAGAACATGAGACTTATTGAACACAACTGCGTAGCTATCAAATATCAGAGATTCTTCGAAGCAAAGTTAACGACGATGCGATTAGATATTTAGATTAGATATTTTTGAAACAAATTCTTACGTACAGATTCTATTTCATTTCTATTCTATTTTATTTTTTATGTCGTTGAACTATCAATTACTAATTTAATTTTTAATTAAAAATTTCCATTTTTCAATTATTCGGTCATTACACTTTGTTTCGAGAAATCGATTCACGACTATCGTTTTCAACGTTCGTATCTTATCAGGGCCATATTCAGGAATAAGATATACTACGTTCTCATTTAAAGAGTTGCCATCAAAGCAAATTAAATAATTCCAACGTACGGAATGAACCGTTAATTAATTAGATACTTCAGGCATCTATTATGTATACATTACCGATCGTAAGTAACATAGCAAACAAGGAATTGATACTTATGAATATTACGGTTGCACGTTGATTTTTCACAATTGGCATTGTCTTGTCATATTATGATAGTCTCTAGTATAAATGTAATGTAGACATTAAAAGACTAAAAACACGTAAATCATTCTATCATTTTAAATTTGTCATTATCCTTTGAGCTTGATTATGAGTAGAATTGTATCCACATCCGTGTGAATTTTCTTTCGATTTTAACCATTAGAAATAGTCGATAATAACTTTCCTATTTTTCTGCAACATCGCGATAGCACCAACATGTTCAACCCTCTGAACTCTGGAGGTGACGACACAAATTTGGAAATTGTCTTAAAAATTATCTTAGCAGTTCAAGAAATTATGAAAAATAAATTACGTTGATAAATAAAGCGAATTGAATTTTACCTTATTTACCTTAAAATAAATTAAAGTGAACGAGAAGCAAGAAATCGAAAACAAATCGAGTTCAAAAGGATCTTTAATTGTACCTTGTATTCACGTTTCATTTTTAACCTCCAATTCTAAGTTCTAAAACAATAAAAAAAAAAATATATATATATATATATCTCGATTCAAATAGACTTTAGTTACCTAACTTTCTTGTATTTCATATTCAATTTTCTAAAACAATAAAAAGAAAAAAATGTATTTCAATCGCAAATCGAGTTCAAAAGGATCTCTCATTGTATTTGCATTTCATTTTTAATCTCCAATTTTAAGTTCTAAAACAATGCGGAGGCCGATTTGAATTTCACCCGTATTACAGAATTAAACAACCTTCAATGCTTCGAGTTGAACACCCTGCGAAAAACACAGAAAAACACTGCGTAACTGCATAACGTGTTGCGTATTCGTCAAAATCCCGATGCTATTTGAGCGCCCCCCCCCCTCCCTCCTCCCCGTGTATATCCATCCTTACGAGATAGACACGCACGACTTTTTCAACACGTCACTCCATTAAAGACACTTCTACGTTCTCGCTGAACGATTGGGAATCGATAGGGGAGGAACAGAGCCGTGCACACCTGTCGACCATCGAGCGCTTCCGAACACCAAAAAAAAAAAAAAAAAAAAAACC
>NIPQ01090684.1:0-13510 GCA_002806875.1 Lepidotrigona ventralis hoosana
TACTAATATAATATAGTATAATATTACAGCCAGTATAGTGCTCGAAGTGAAGGGGAACGTATTTACAAGAGATTATTTGCCACAGGCAGTGTTACAGTTCGAAATAATTAGATATTTTTTATGTTTATATCGATTGAAGCGTTCGGTCGATTTTCAGGAATTATTTCAAAATTTCTTTTCCCCCTCTTTCTTTCAATAGCGCATTTTTCGGGATGAACTTGATCAAACAATTATTTTTACAACTAATACATTCCACTTGTTCGCTCCAGACAAATAGTTTGTCATATGCTTGCGTGTGCATTACTCTCGAGTAGAGTGCATCTTCGGTTTCGAACTACTGTTTCATCTCGATTGTTATTTGAAACGTACTGATAAATGCTTAACATAAACTCTCGAGACCAAAGTACTATGTCAAATAATCAAGACGTTGTATTTCAGTTGCTACCCTAGGTCGATGCGGTCCAAATGAGTAGTATTAGTCAACCATCGGTCAGGCGGACGAGTCTAACATTCATTTTCCATCGATTCGGACTTTAAATTCGTGTTCTGCATGCATCTTTGCAATGATTCTCAATATTCTGCTTAATTACATCTAGAATTATATCCAACAACAAGTAGTATTGGTCGATCAATAGTCAGACACGAGCCTTCATTGAATCTAGGTTTAAATTCATATCTTTTCTACATTTTTATTAATAAATGGAGAGGAATTTTCAATCATTTTTACTCGAAACGTACCCGGCACTTGTTCTTCAGAATAATACTTTTCATAATGCACGATGACAGTATTATCCCCAGATTAATAGAAATAATTCACCATTCACATTTCGAGTCGAGTTGTTCTCCAGCCTGTTCCGAATGAAGCGTGAGATTTTCCGGGACAATCGGGTCGTTTCGTAGGATCACCATGTGGAGGCGTAGCAGTCGTCGGATTCATCGGAAGCACGTGGTGGTGGCAGAGGTCGCTTCTAAGACTCGCAAGCTTTCAAACTGCAAGCAGTCAGTCGCCAGCCGACCGTGCCGCACGAGCCGCGTGAGTTATGTTTTGCCCCGTGTTTTGTCTCGTAACACCGTGACGACGGCGACGACGCTTGGGAAACGCGGGACCTGTGGATCGTCGTCGGTAAGTTTCTCAGACAGACCAACGAAAATTTATCTGCTCCGTCGTGGTGGCGAGTCTCGTCGGGTAATTAGGCGATTTCGCGACGGTGACAGCTTCGTCGCACGAAAGTATTCGAAACTTTGTTGATAAGTCGAGAAAGTTATCCGCGAATTTTGTAATGTGCATGGATTCGAGATGTTTTTTCGAAAAACTGAAAAAAACTTTGTGTGTACGAA
Organism: Lepidotrigona ventralis hoosana; assembly: GCA_002806875.1. Taxonomy (NCBI): domain Eukaryota; kingdom Metazoa; phylum Arthropoda; class Insecta; order Hymenoptera; family Apidae; genus Lepidotrigona; species Lepidotrigona ventralis. The sequence continues at coordinate 1,339 of NIPQ01090684.1, forward strand.
TTTATTGATATATATATTATATATTTATTCTTGTACGTTATTTGCTAAAGATAGATGGCAATTACAGTGGACAACATAAATATATATTTAGTAAAAAGTATATTCATAAAAATTCTCAATCTGCTTGTTAATACAGATTGTTGAAATATACTTCTGTTAAATACCTAATTAAAATACTTCTGCAACTGTTCGAATACCTTCTGTATTTTCTTGAATGGCATCGTTGGCATTTTGATCGATTCAATTCACTCACGATACTTCACGTTGATTTCAATTCTTGAGAGCACACACTGGGAAGTTAGGAAGTTAGGGATTTCTGTACACTTTCATTCGTCGATGACAATTATTAAATAACGAGTCAATGAGGGAACTTTTGCTCGGCACTTGCCGAGGTTTACACGTGCTAATTCCTTCGGCAAATTAGCCAGATGAATATCATTCGACGAGCTCCCGCGAAAGTTGCCCAACTTTTCGCACGGGGAAAATTTTCGTGCTTGCGCGGCAGAGTCGAGAGAGATTTCAAAGAACATCTTGTCGCGTTCATTTCGAGAGTCTCGAATTCTGACGGGATACTTTGCCAACCAGCGAAAGAAAAATTTCCGATAAATATCGTTAAAAATCGAGTGTCATGGATAATGCACCGTGTATGCATAATACGTTACGTGCGAGAAATGTTATTGGAAAATTCAGTGGGTCGAGCGTTATTAATTATTTCAACATCGTTCTATGTAATCTCGGCACTGACTCTTTAATTCAGACGTGTTAATAATCCAGGCACACCATTTGTTACACGCGTTTGAAGTACGTTTATCGTTCTTCCCGTCATTGAACCGTGTTATCTCGCCTGTTAATAATCCAAATATATCATTTGTTACACGCGTTTGAAACACATTTATCGTTCTTCACGTCACCTCATATCGACGCAAGCCGTGTCACATGTATCTCACATTTTGGAAATTCACTATCACTGGCGAATTAGAATCATCGGAAATTCACTATCACTCAATTAGAATCACACTTGGTGAGTATTTCAACTTCGTTGAAACGGCACTACGTTGAGTCACATGTATCTCACATTTTGGAAATTCACTATCACTGGCGAATTAGAATCATCGGAAATTCACTATCACTCAATTAGAATCACACTTGGTGAGTATTTCAACTTCGTTGAAACGGCACTACGTTGAGAATTTCATTCTTGTTCTCGTGAATTATTACATTGGCATTGTACACTGGCCGGCAAGGAACACTGGCACGCGATTGTATTTATTGTAATACGTGACGTTTACACATTAATTAATCAGATTCTGGTCAAGAATTTCATTCTTGTTCTCGTGAATTATTACATTGGCATTGTACACTGGCCGGCAAGGAACACTGGCACGCGATTGTATTTATTGTAATACGTGACGTTTACACATTAATTAATCAGATTCTGGTCATATTAAATTTAACAGCACTTTCGTACGACCATGGTGAAATTTGCTAAGAGAATGAAAAATACAAATTAAACGAAGGTGTATTAAATATAACGTGCAGCAAGCTTGAACTATTAAATTTAAATTGAAGCAATAAATAAAGTTCTCATCCAACATTTATTAATTCGCTTTTGTTGCTTGACGAAGAATTATGTTTCATTACTTTGCGGTAATGTTGAGAAACTCAATTCTTGCTAACGTGAATACCGTTTCAAGTTCGATTGAATCACTTTCCTTTCATTCCTCTCTCCTCTCGAACAGATAAGATTAACTTCCAGTAGTTATATCTGAAATAATATTGGAAATAATATGTCTCTCTTCTGACGAAAGTTTAGAGCAATTTAAATTACGGTCTGGATCTCAGGAAGAAGGAGAGAACCAGTCATACTGTTTCTCTTTCTCTCACGACACGCAATAATATTCGTCCAGTGACCATGCATCTTCCCGCGTGAGATCGATAGTCAGCTCGAGTCCCTAGCGGCGACTAATTACGCGACTTCTTTTTTTTTTGTTCGACACGATGCGCTCGTTATGCGGTAGCTAATTAGTTTCCTGAACGGCGTCTGCCGGAGGAGAACGAGAAGAGAGAGAGAGAAATGCTCGGGACATCTTAACTCGTGATAATTATAACGCGTGTGTATGGTGGCATTCAGAAAAGACGCGGCGAAATGTTGACGCGGTTCGTGAGCACGCGCCAACTTCAATAAAAACCACGAAAAAGCTCGTCTAACGACCGGTCGTCTCATCAGAAAGTCTCCCGCCTCGTCAAAGAGCGAGCCAGACCAGATACGATACGTTATTTATTCAATGAGCGTGCTAACTCAGTTTGTTATTCAAGTCTAATCCATTTTTCACGTGGGAATCATTTTGGAAAAATTCTCGGAATCACTCGGATTCCCAGCAGATTCAAACTGCTGTTTCTAAATTATCAATCAAACGTATGCACGTTGAAATTGAATCGGTTCACGAATTTTTTTTTAACTGATTTCATTAATTTTAAATTAAAGTTCAAACGTGATTTGTTCGCAAATTCATTTATTTTATTTTTAGTGGCTTCTGGCCCAACCTGTATACACGCCGTTAAGAATATTTTGCACGAAAGAAGTCGTTTTTCCATTGATTAGTACTGTCATTAGAATACATCATCGCTGGAGACATTTTCACACTCTATCAATTTTATTAATCGATGTAAATCGATTCTGTTGCGAAGGTAAAAAATTTTCGAACCACGAAACGAATAAATTTACTTTCGTTAGAGGAAAGTCACTCAACATCCTTGAAATCATCTTCAAACCTAACCACAAATTATCGTCAATAATGAATCACAAACTCGTGTCATTATCTTCTTTAATCGCTTTATTTTTTTTCCTTTGATTGTGTTAATCACTTTCATAATTCTTTTCACTCGTGATTCTTCTTCTTCTCTTTTTTTTCCTTGGGCAGGTTCAAAGTATGTACTCACGTGATATTCCATAGTATAGATTTCTGTCCATTATCGGATGACTAATCCTATGGAATCTTCTCTGCCACTCAAAGTTTCTGCATTCATACAGAATGTATTGAGCTGTGACAGATATTTTTTTTTTCTGTCCTCAATTAAAGAAGCTTCTTCATAAAAGTCGTTCACTAGGTTGTCGATCTTTGTTCGATTCGACGATTCCATTCATCCTTAACGTTGGTATACAATGTAATAGTATGCAAGTTTCATAAAGATACGTGATAGAATTCTGATTCTTCTTCTCATCTGACTCGTAATAACAAATGAATTTCACAGAGAAGATAAAATACCGAAGGAATGAATCTCTCTTACAAGATAAAACGCACGGAGAGAATTGTTTAAACCGATGATCCGCATATCTGTGCGCGAGTTGAGTAAATTACCTCGCGACAAAACAGCCCGCAGGAACTTTATCCGCGAGATCTTCGCAACAACGACAAGGAGTTTTCGTCGCAATAAGCAAAGTTTCGATTGTCCCGATCTGGCCCGAAGCACACACAGCGCGGAAGTTCCGCGGTCTCGAGTTTTCTCTCGCGGCTCGATTTCGTTCCGCGAGATTGAATATTCCGGAGACTTTCGTCGTTACGAGCTCGTTGGCGGGAAATACGAAGGCGGCAAAAGCGCGCCGGAGGAAATTGTAAACGCTTGCGGAATAATTATCGTGCCATTCGACTCTTCTCGATTTCTTCTCGTTGCGCGAAAACGGGGGTGACTCGATGTGGTGAACCGATTCCAGCGGAATGAGTTACTCAGCTTCGTTAGTAAATGGCAAGACACAGGAAAACTTTCAAGTAAATTTGGAACAAACATCAAGGATGAGGTTTGTCCGACAGCTTCGAATCTCTTCGAAATTGTCAATTTCAGAATTTAAATTATTATCAGAGGGGGGGGATATAAGGCAGTGGTAAATTTTAAGGTGAACTAATAACATTCTCGAATTTACAATCTCTTGAGTTTCGTAATTTTAAATTTCTCGAAAGAATTGCTCTTCCCCTTTCGTAAGTTTGCTTGTTGCAAGAACAGACGCAAAGTAAACTTTTAAATAAGTTTGGACCAATAGCGAACTTCACGAGTGAATTTTTGGACAGCTTCGAATTGAGGAAACTTTGAATTTGGAAATCTAAATTACTATGAAAGTAAAGATATATTTGGGGCAGGGGAGGGAAATTTTAGAAAGAGTAAATTTTAGGATGAATTTAAATTTACAATTTCCTCAAATTTACAATCCCCCAAGTTCTCTGCTTTTAAATTGCTCTTCTTTCGTCAAACATCGAATATTCTATTTGGTTTTCGAATTTTGTAAAATGTGACATTTTATTTGACAGAATATTTAACAGCTTCGTTTTGAAATCATTTGTTATTTTATCCACATTTCAGAAAATACAATATTTCAATTTCCACAATAATTTTATATTTGTTGAAAATTCCTACGAAAGGTAATACTTGCACTTGTTATCATTTCGTGTTAGTTAATTAACTCACCTATTAAATTGTTAATCCGTTAATCTAATTTACCTGTTGATCTTATCCGCCGTGTAAAACTCTCGCGAAAGTTCTACGAAAGTTCTCACCAGTTTCACAGTTTATTCAAAGTAATTTTTTTACTCGGATCCACCACTAACAGCAGTGAAATTTCTTTTTAGCGATATCAAAACGACGAAGAGCAAAATAATCTGTCGCGTTTGAACGAACGTGTTTGATAGCGCGAGTACTTCTTTGAAATATGGAATAAATTATTCCTTTTACGAGATATAATAAATGTTCGATAAAATTGTCGCGGGATCACTATCGAAAAATGAGAGTAACCGATTCATTTGTGTGTTTTCCAACTGTGTGTTCAAAAGATAAAAAATATCTTTTAAAACATATGTCCGAAATATTAATACAACTTTTATCTCTAGAAAAATATTTGAATCAATTTTTAACTGTGTATTTTCTCTCTTTCTCTCTCTCTCTCTCTCTCTCTCTCTCTCTTTCACCTGTATTAAAATCGCCAGAATCGAAAATAAATAGCGAATGGAGCCAAAATAAACAGGAATATTAAAATCGAACAGGAATAGTAAAATTCACGGAGCAGAAGCTCTCGATATTAAGAATAATGAAAATTTCATCATTCGCAGGGAAGCTTGCCCGGTTAAATAATTGAATGCTAATTCGTTTGATTTGGAAGAAACACAATTTTTTGGGGGCGAAATTTTTTGCGCGGAAGAATGAAAAGACGTGGCGAGTTAATTGAATGTTTTTAAATTGCAAAAGTTTCCCATTCGTTCCACGAAGAACAAAATATTGTGGTAATAGTTGCAAATTCATTTTAGAATGACCAATTGAACCCAATTGAACCCAATTGGATTATAAATTGATTGACACTGTCTCTAAGAAAGGCGTACACATTTCAAATTTATCTACACATTTACCATTCCATCGATTCATGAAAATGATTGATTCTTTAGAATAAATTCAATTGCATTGAATAATGAATAAACTTTGATCTAAATCTCTTAAATTTAGAATAACAGATAGTGAATTTTTCAATGAGCAAATCTAATGAAATATCTAAAATACTTCAAGATAGATTCAGGACGACAGAAACAATGTGTAGAATGAATGAAATATTTCAATCTAAATTTTAAAACGTCTTGCAACGTTCTATAAACTTATTGTGACAAACGAGAAACCTCAAACGAAACATCCGCGACTTGAAACAACGTTTCACAGTAGAAAGAAATTGATAAACTCGTTGTCTCGCGCAAATGCTGGAATTACGCAGAAGCGAATGATCAGATAGGACATGCACGTTGTTATGGATGGTCCTATCGACAGTCCATATAAAAGTCCATAGCTGGCTAAGCCGACTTTGTTCGATAATCGATGCAGAACTTCCACATAGCGTTTTCGTTTTTGTTTCCTTTCCTTTTCTATCGGATATCCTGATTATCCGCGCGAACTGTGCCTATCTAAGAACTGTTTGTCAAAGCTTCTCCCTTAAAAAAAAAAAAAAAAAAAAAAAAAAAAAAAAGAANAAAATGGCGAAAAAATTGCCAAAGTTGCGCGTTTCATTAAAATTCCATCTCTCTTCAGCGAGAGAACGAGGACAGAGGACGTTTCTCATTACTCGCTCGATATGTTCACGCTGTCGAGATTCAATCTTCGTCGTACGTTCGCCCCGGATTACCATAGAATTAGAGTTCGATAGACTTGGGTAGCAAAGTTTCGGAAAAACAAGGCCAGCAATTTCCTCTCGCCCGCCCGCCCGAGGGAAAATGTTGGCGAGCATGTCGATGTAGCATAAAGGATCGACAGCGACGTTCGAGGACATCGGCAAACAGAATTCCATTGGCGTCGGTGTAACTTCAGAAGCAATTTGTCGCATAAACACGGAAGCGGAAACGAAGAAGACGTTCCGTCGACGATGAACCTCCTCTCTCGCCGAATGTAAATCATGCTACCAGCCAACTCGTTCGACTGATGATTCGTTTCAGTCGAATTAAATGTCAAAATATTCGCCCGCGCGTCAAATTCTTACTATCAGACTTTCGAATATCTCGAAAGAAGGAGTTTAAAAATTTTTTTTTAAATTTCTAACTTTTTGAAAGATTTCTAGAATTTAATGTGTCCACTGAGGAAAGTTACGAACGTTCGAATAGTTCGTGGCGTCAGGAAGATTTATAATAAAAGTGTCGAAGAATGTTATGATTCTCTTTTACAATTTCTTGCGTTTGTTAGAAAGAATGTCGTGTACTGATGGTTCCTACACTGATGCATATAGTATTATGTATTAATAAATATATACTATTCAAAAGATTTCTAGAATTTAATGTGTCCACCGAGGAAAGTTTGTACGAACGTTCGAATAATTCGTGGCGTCAGGAAGATTTATAATAAAAGTGTCGAAGAATGTTATGATTATCTTTTACAATTTTTTGCGTTTGTTTGAAAGAATATTGTGTACTGGTTCGTACACTGATGCATATAGTATTATGTATTAATAAATATACTATTCGAAAGATTTCTAAAATTTAATGTGTCCACTGAGGAAAGTTTGTACGAACGTTCGTGGCGTCAGGAAGATTTATAATAAAAGTGTCGAAGAATGTTATGATTGTCTTTTACAATTTTTTGCGTTTGTTTGAAAGAATATTGTACACTGTCTGCTTTTATAAATATAAACCTTGTCTGCTTTGATTAACAATAAAATTGCAAAATTAGGCAGCCTGATCTGAAATTACCGCGATCTTCAACGTCCAATGCTACCAGTTAAGAGTTAATGTTGCCGACACGGTGTTCCACTATGCAGAATGCTAATTGTCCCTTTAACAAAGGCCTGGAGCTCGCGCGGTTCTGCCTCCACGCTCTCATACGCTCGAGGTTGCCGGCCTGAGAACAGCTTCTTCGTCGAGAGAGCTGTTCTCCTTGCCTCTTCTCTCCTGTCTTTTCTTCATAATTCCCGCGTGAGACATTTCCTCGGCGAACAGATCGAAATAACTATCTAGAAAGTAGAAGGCCAACTTTTTTATTCAACGAGTCGCCGAAATATTTGTACTCTCTCTCCACACGTTATCGACATATTAATAAATGATTAACATGATTTCGCGTGAAGCGAAATGCACGTCGAAATGTACAAAGTAATAAGCATTCTCTTGAATATTATTGTTATTTAAAACACAGAGATTTCTGTGCACTTGGTTTCGAAACATTTTTGGAAATTATACTAACGTACGTGCATAGAATGACAAGTGGGATGAAGAATAATTTCCCATCGTTTTAATTACATTCATATCTCAAACAATTGTACTTGAAAGTGCTTGCAAATAAAAATCCGCAGTTTATTGATTTCCTGAATACAAGATCACAATGGATTTCTTTTATTAAATGATCCAGAATACGTCGATCTACTCGCTTTTTGCTACTTCAAGAGACCGAGTAAGTAAAATATTCTACGGATCTCTGAGAGAAGGCTCCAGCAAAAAGACGACAGATTTGAAAAAAAAAAGTGTCAAGAACTTAAGAGGAAAGTTAATTGAACGAAACTGACTTTACTTTTTTCTTTTCTTTTCGTACTTGGCATGCAAAAATGATAAAATCCTACACGTATAACTACAGAGTGAATGCAGTTAATTAACACTAAACAGTTGCATTTTTAAAATAAATATCCACTTGCGAAACGCAAGCCGTGTGTCGGTCGAACGTTTGACGTCTCTAAAATGGCTCTAGTTTTCGACGAAGTCGAGCCAGCACGCGAGAAGATTGACGATATATACGAAGACTGGCGTACATTTAAGCTTCCAAATGATTCAAAAAATTAGCAACCGATGCGACTTTCACAATTCCACGCAGTGAACAGTGTTCCACTTCGTCTTGTAAAAAATGTTGTAAATTCGGAGTTTTATTTTCTTTTTTTTTTTTCTCTTTCAAGGCTGACTCGAAGATCGAAGTTTTCTCTGAAATTTGCTGTACTAAAATTTCTCCTCGCCAAGTTGTATTGAATTCTGAATGATGAAAATTCGACAAAGTCTCAGAATTCCTTCGGTTCTTCACGTTTAACTACACTGCTCTTAATAAATAACTTAACGAAAAAAAAAAATCACACGACAAATTTCAGTGTCGAAAGAAATTTCTCAGTGTTTCGAGAGGCATTTGAATTTACATTTGTTACGTGAAAAAACGTTTAAATATCGTCAATTTCTCGTAACGTTCAATTCGGCGTAATTCGGTGTAAATTTTAAAGTCCTGGTGATACTTTAAACATCAAGGTCTCGAAATAAAGCCATTTTTCAATATACCGTTGAACGTCGAGGGATTAAACTTTCTTCAGAACTGCTGTGCATCGCGCCGCGCCGCGCAGGGAACATATTTTCTTCTCTCAGAGACTTCGGTGGTGACTCTTTGAGCTCGCCACGTCGAGCATAAAACTCATAAAGTTCTTATTGAAATCAGCGTTTTGTTGCCGGCGCGGTCGTGGCTGGTTGGAAACGCGAGGCTCGCGTGTCAAAAGGATCGACCAGTTCACCGCGCGATCATTTTTCAGAACGCTTCGTGACACTCAAATTTCGTCCGCTTCCTGCGAGGGGAAAGAAAGAGAGAGAGAGAGAGAATAGAAAAAAGGTGAAACTCGATGATTGACGGAAAAGGAACTCGGCTTCCTTGATTTGTATCGAAGCCACACCGTGGTGCTCGACAGTTTCACCTGACTATCGTGATCATCGACTTCGTTTCCGATTTTTTCCCCGAATGCTTAACATTTCGAATACGAGTGCTTTGGAATATTAGGCTTGATTGCAATAATGACTTGGAAATTTCGTTCTTTGTTGAAAGAACTGAAATCCTCTGTTTTTTTATCGCTATTCAGAAACATCTGTGCAGTTATTGATTTATCACAGAATTTTTTTAAACAGTATGAAATTTATCAATATTAATAGTTGTGTAATAATATTATATTATAGTACAATAATATATAACATATGTATAGTAATATTAATAATAATATGTATAATGATATTATAATAATACAATATGATATTGCAATATTTTCTAATAATGCAATATAACATTGCAATATATTATAATAATATTAATGATCTTATGTGTGAATTTCGTTCATGTATGTATGTATCATTATAACACAATATTAATATATATTAATTATAATATAACACAATATTAATATATATTAATTATAATATAATACAATATTAATATATATTAATTATAATACAATACAATATTAATATATATTAATTATATAATATAGTAATATAGTAATATTGTATTATAATAATATAGTTATATGAAATTCACATATGAGACTATTTATTGTCATCATTTCAAGCTATAAAAATTATTAAACATACCCAATTATTATTGTCATCTGAATCTATTGAAAAAATGGCCAAAATATTTGAGTTTCTGAAAGGTTAAACGATAAATAATTAAAGTACTCGAAATAAAATGAAATCACGTTTGTTAATTTTTGCAAAGGTATCCGCTTATCCTGTCGGCAATTATAAAAAGGAAGTATCTGAAGAAACCACAAAAATTGCATCAGAGAAACTCAGAATGCAAGAAATGAGAGAAAATATATATTTTAGAAGGATCTTGTTCTGAATGAAATTTCTGAAGATGCAACATCGTTGCTCAAAGCTATTACTAATTATACACAAATTAATAATAAATTAAAATATACTGCTAATTTAATATATGTAAAGAATATATGATTATACAATTCAACGTTTCTTCGAAAAGCGCTTCCGACTAGAACTGAACAGAGACTTCCGTCTTTAATTCCAAGTGTCATTTATAGTCTTCAGATAGTATATCCTTATTCTTTCTAGTGATCTTCCTTTATGTTTCACCCTCGATTTGTGAACTCTCATAAACATTGTTAAATCAAATCGATCATATCTACCAATTCTAAAATACCACCGATCGTTCGATCCTTCGTACGAGTCGAGTATCGAAATGTCGAGAGAGAGAGAGAGACGATTCTGGTGGCAGAGAAGCACGTAAGTTCAGCCCGAGACGTTAGCGTCAAACGGTCCAAAGTCTAAGCAATCCCGAGAGCTGCGAGAGCTTCTCGGAATACGTACACGAAGTGATTCGATCAGCTGGCAGCGTGCACGCGAGACAGTGAACGGACGCGTTATTTCGATAATCGATTCCACGCGCCGTGTCGAATAATGGTTTACACGATCGGTGATCCATCTTATTCCAGTCGAGCATGTACAACGGGCCGAGCTCGTAAGCCGTCCGTTCAATTTCCATCGGACTTGTACGACCGTGAGGAATAGACCGTCGGCACGAGCTTGACGAACGTGTCAACGTGCAACTGCCGTCTGACAGTCGAGCATGTACAACGGGCCGAGCTCGTAAGCCGTCCGTTCAATTTCCATCGGACTTGTACGACCGTGAGGAATAGACCGTCGGCACGAGCTTGACGAACGTGTCAACGTGCAACTGCCGTCTGCAATTCGAGCCGCAGCTTTCACAGTCCCAGCCGCGTAGAATCCATGATGGGACAATGCTGGAAGATCTCGATGAGATCTCGAACACAGGAGATATTCGTTGATCCGTGGATTGATCGAGGAATTAAACAAATTCGAGCCGCAGCTTTCACAGTCCCAGCCGCGTAGAATCCATGATGGGACAATGCTGGAAGATCTCGATGAGATCTCGAACACAGGAGATATTCGTTGATCCGTGGATTGATCGAGGAATTAAACAAAAGATAAACAGAGACTCGCCGGTGCTGTGTGAAATTTTCGATTTCGATCGCGACGATCGCTAGCTAACAATTTAAACGGATTTAGTAATTTCATTTCTCTTTCTTTTTCTTTTTTCTTCAATTTCATTTCAATTGACGCGGAATAATTCCTCGATTTAAATTTCACTTATCATTCGTATAATCACCTCGGTAATTTAACAGCAGGTAATTGTGACAAAACGTGTTCCGTTTCCATTTCCAGGTGAGAAAGCAAAAATCCTGAGTAAAGATTTTTGGTAAAGTGTTAAGATTATGTAATTATTCATGTACTCGCGATACTTTGTTTCCTCTTCCTGCTAGATGTATATTTTTCTTTTTAAACGAGCTGTTTGCCGATCACGAAACTTCGTCTGCTTGTTTAGAAACGAGCCAAAAATGCCGGCGGAGCCGAGTACACGAAGGGCGAAGTAAACACCCTATAGATTGTTTATTTTAAAGGAGAAACTTTTCAAGATGTTTCAAACCTGGGATCGAACCTGTTAACTGCCGACCTAAATTCGTTGCGTGACGAGAGACGATTTTGTACTTTGCGAATTGAAATGAAATGTTTAAGAAGCATTCCAAATTACGAAACGATATAATTGATTTGAAAATCGATTGTACAAAGTACATGCCGCATTGTGCAAGTGCGTAAAAGCTTTGAAATTAAAATCATTGTAAAATAGAATATTTTGAAACTGCAAATGAGAAAAAAAAAAAAGAAAAATTTCTTGTCCGGATAATAATTTTATTACTATCGTTATTCTTTTAAAATAATTCATTTCATTCTTATCGAAGAAATTATTAATTTTGAGCAGTGAAATTATTAATTTTTCGAAGATGACCAACCGTCGCGTCGATTTAATTGGATTTTATAGTATGCGTGTATCTCTTGATTTTAGCAACACGTTATTTAAAAGGTTCAATTTTTAATAAAAATACGGATCCGCGCGAGGCTTT
>NIPQ01090684.1:13610-34556 GCA_002806875.1 Lepidotrigona ventralis hoosana
CTCTCTCTCTCTCTCTCTCTCTTTCTCTCTGTGTAATACCATCGATAATTATCCCTTTTTGTTTCCCAGCTCCATTAATCACCGGATCATCATTGTCACCGCATTCTCGTCTGTGATGAGACAAATTTTTTTACCATGTTTCTCCCTCGAAACTGAAGGAGTCGAGCCGCGAAATTCGTGGACACCCAAAATTGAGAATTCGGAAAATTTGGTAATCAACGCTCGAACCTCGATTTGAAATTTCGAATTTCCCAAGTTGAACTGGGGGGACTAAAGAGGCAGATTTAAATATAAATTGAACTACAAAATTTCGAAACGTGAAAAGTATTCGAGATTTCTACCAGGAAAAAAAGGAAAAAAGAAAAACTTTTTCACAATTTTAAATTCTATCAGTTTCCAATTCGAAGAGACTTTCCCTCTCGCGATCGTCAATTTCCGACTCTTTTTTTTCTTTTTTCAATTGCGGTTGCCAATTTGATAAATTTCCAATTCTCGTCAGAAATCCGAGCTTCCTAGCTCAACTTTTTTCATTCTTCCCCCCCAATACACTCCTCTATTTTTATGTCAATTTCGACGAAACGAACGCGTCGTTGTATGACCTATATTTACAGCGGAAAGTAATATTGCTATCGATCCGTATCGACGCGGGAATAAGCAATTTTTGACATCGATACGTGGCGTTGAATCGACTCGATTTATTCCAAACAACCGCAGATTGCGCGATAGATCGAATTAGACGCGTGACGAACGTTTTCGAAATACACAGAATTTTCTATTATCCTGTTTTCTTTTTCGATAAACCGAATCAACAGTGAAAACATTGTTTTGTTTGACCATTTTTTTGTTTTTCCAGATAGCTAGCGTTTTCAGCGGAAAATTACCGAATTGTTTCGAGTATTCACGAGACGTAAAATTTGTAATAAAAAGAACGCTATCACGTTGTCTCTGTGTTCTTCACTCGATGATAGATATAAATGAACAATAAATCACGTAATTCATGCATGCAAACATCGAATACTTTTGCAGAAATATTATTAAATATTACACAGCACGGCGAATATTATGTCGCAATTTATTTTATTTCACACGCGTTCTAATTGCAGAAACATTCGTGTTTAACAACAAATATTACTCTCCGTTGGTCGAAATTCTTTTTAACGAAAAACCAATATTCAATATTAATATCCAGAGCCAGACAAACTCACATTTCAACGACGACCTATTTCCTTTTTAATAGTTCGGATTACTTTGATTAGAAATTCGATGCGTACTAATTTCGACATTCCATCGAAACTTTTTTTTCCCCCAGTAGAAATATTTCCACGAAACTTCATACGACTTTTTTCATATCGAATGTGATATTAATTTCCAACTATTCGTTGCTGCAACGTGTCGAGTGAAGAGGAAAGATTTAATTAATAACGTTTTACGTCAATCGAAAATTGTTCCTTTGCACTTGCAATGTGCGAGAAGATTCAACTTCCGGATCCAAAACCAAAAAATCGATATTTTCTTTATTTATGCTTGAGTTCGTTCAATTTTGATGAACTTCTCAAAGAATCCTCAGATGTAACGAAACAGTTGAATAATTTTTCATCTACGTACAAGAGTCGATTTTCTAGTAAAAAAAAAAAAATTTTGTTCTTCTTTTATAACTGTGATATATTAAGATGTGTTTCTTCAACTGTTATATTTGAATTCGGAGAAATTCCTCTACTGAACATTCTCTTAAAAATACTTTCAAATATTTATCAACAACTTACACTAAAAGAAAGTGTGTTTCTGTTTTTTTCCGAAATTACTCCGACAATTCCACGTTTTACATTTCATATCTGTTTCCAAAATATTTTTCCATCTTTCAACATCACTCTTCACAAGTATCACTNCTGTTTCCAAAATATTTTTCCATCTTTCAACATCACTCTTCACAAGTATCACTTTTTACAGATATTGAAATTTAAAAAAAAAAGAAAAAAAAATCGTGCAAAGAGTGGATCTCAAAAATTTCGGGGAAAAAACGTGTACCATCAATCTCCTTTCTTCTGTCAACATCGACCACCCGAAAATCCCGATGCGAACGTGTTTTAGAGATGCTCGATTATGGCCGAAAAGAGTTAGGAAACCATTGGCATAGATCCTTCAACGACTAATTCCAAGTAAGAAATTATCAAAGGTGTTAGGACTGAAAGAATCAGTAGCCTTAAAAAAATTTGAAATTTCCAGATTGTCTTTTCTTATTTTTTTTTCTTTTTTTTGCATCAAATTCGTATTGCACAAGCTTCGTTGCTGCTGGTACGACCAACTACACTGCAATCTCTGATCCTCTGATCTGTGTTTGGATTTCAGAGACAGGCGAGCCGAGAGGGACACAGGTTTTCCGCCGGTAAAATCAACAGACGCCGCGGAATATCAGAAGCTTCGGGGGATGCGAAAACCGGTGGACGATGTCGATGAGACCGGGCTTGGGGCCCAAGTTGTTTCTCGTGCTGATGACGACCACGATCGTTATCGGCAATTATCAACGGCATCGCGAGAGGACTCACCTGCGCGAGCAGCTCGTTAACGGCCACAAAATCACCAGGAACGTCACTCGACTGCAAGGTATGCCACAGCACACCAGTTTAGCTGATCCTGCGAGTATTTCGGTTTGTTCAACGCGGTCGAGGCGAAGTTCACTTGAAAGATGAAAGTTCAATAATCTCTGATCACTGATCTCTCTGTCCGTGAAAAGACGCGTCTCTTTCAGTTTCTTGGATAGAGCGTTTCGATTTACGATCCATTTGATTCGTTTCGAAACCTTCTTCGGTAAATGGTGATTCATCTCATCTTCTGATCGTGAAATTGATCGTCGTTTTCTTCGAGGAGTAATTCGAAATTCATTTAACACGGACGAGAATGGTAAACGAAATGTACAAATAGGATTCACGTGTTCTATGAAAACGACAAGGTCCCACTGTACAAAAAGAAGCAAAATCGTCGTTTTCTTCGAGGAGTAATTCGAAATTCATTTAACACGGACGAGAATGGTAAACGAAATGTACAAATAGGATTCACGTGTTCTATGAAAACGACAAGGTCCCACTGTACAAAAAGAAGCAAATTGTTTCGAGAAACTGAGATAAAATCAAAGTGAAAAAAGTCCAATCTTTATACTGTACTGTGTGTTGTTAATTTAGCAATTTTTCTGCCCTGCAAGTTTCTAAAATTCTAGATCCTTCCACGATAAAAAAGCATTTAGATGCTCGATACGCAATGTTAATTAAATCAACTTTCTTACTTTACAAAATTCATGAAAATCAGATAATTGAAAGATGTAGCACAAGATTGCGTACAGTCGAACGAAATTTCTTACTTCGTAGAAAAAGGAATCTGAACATCTAAACGAACTCGAATTGATAAATGAAATAAAATCGTCACGGTCACGCGTAATTATGTCAGTATTTCTGACAATCTGTAATTCATTGGAACGAATGTACACGTGAAATTTGCACGTTCCACGNTAAACGCACGATCCGAAGTGAAAACACGCGGGATTCAATCGTGCGGGTCTGCTTTGATTTAATCCGCGGACTACTTCAGAAACATTTCAACTGACAGCGCGAGAGAGAATAGCCCGAATGGCGAAGAAATTTTCTACTTCTCTATTAGAATAGCGTTGCTCGGCGAAAAACTGAAATATACCTTTTGCCGATAGTTATCTAGATTCTCAATAAAAGCCCCCGAACGAAAAGAATACTTTCGCGTTTTTGAACGTGATTTAAAGTCTTCTGTGCAACGTCGTAAAATATACTTTGACAAACCAGTTAAAAAAAGAAGAAAAAAGAAAAGCTTGCAATCGATCATGCATGTTGGAGGTGAAACGGTATTCGGTCAAGCGTGGAAAGTACTCGGCGACCGAAACGCATATTGCACGAGAAAACTGTATGAAAAAAACTTCCCACAAAGCTAATCCAGCCTTTCGCAGTCGTGGGAAATTTTGTTAAACCTGATGCGCCAACTCGTAAGCCAACTCGCTCGGAACACGAAGTTGTATCAGTCAATGTCATTGGAGGATCGGTATTTTTTCGCGAAAGCAACAGTCTTTGTTTCCGGAGAACTTACGTCCACTGATGCGAGTTGCGACTCGACGACAATACCAATTGTTAAATTCAATTATTGATTGTTTCTGTCCATTGAGCATCGACGTTTTTATATCTTAATTGCGGCAAATATAAAGCAAATCATACAATATTTATCATTCCATTTCAATTTCATTCCAACGATGTCGTATCGTTAACAAAATTCGTAACGAATGTCAAGAATGTTATAACAATCGGTAGTCGCTCGCGGCTTTCTCAAATTCCGTTCCCATTTCTTCTCTCCTCAATTATTCATAAGGGATCAGCCCATGCTCGTTTTGTACACGTTATATACAACGCTATGTAAATGCAATCGAGAGCCAACCGCTCATTTATACTCTAAGGGATCATTAATTAGCTCGTTTACAGTGCCACGAGAATTGGCCTCGTCAATTCTCTCCAAAGGTCAACACCGTGGACACTCGCGCACGTTCCCGTTTTTTCCCGACTTAATTCGCCCCAATTAAGATATCAAGGTATTATTCAAACGCCGTCAGACCGGAAGGGGAGGGAGGGAGCGTTCCGGCATCGATCTGGGACGCCGAATGACGCTCGTCTACCGACATGGCGATTGCAATATTCATTAATTGGGGAACAAAAGGTTCGCGTCATTTATGGAGAATTTCCTCGCGAAACCGGGAAACAGATAGCCGATCATGTGATCGAATTATTCCCGACTCATTGACCCGCGAAATATTCACCGGCTGTTTCCTCCCCGAGCAAGATGCTGGTCCAGCTCCCCGAAAGAACATTAATTAAGCTTCCCGCGTGTCCTTTAGGTGTTCGAAAACTACCGTGTATATAGAGCCCTTGGTAGAGGCTGGTATGAAAAAAAGAGAGAGAGAGAGAGAGAGAGAGGAGAACGAAGTCGTTGCACGGATCTTTCATTAGCGCTAATGGGAAGCGGCTGAATTCGCGTTGAAAAATCTCTCCCTTCAAGCCGGCCCTTCTCTTTCCCCCCTCCAATGCCACCCCCTTTTTTGCCTGCCGATTCTCCGGCAAAAGATCGGGATTAAAGCGCTCTTCGACCAACTGCACGCCACGAGATGATACACCGTCGATCGGAAGTTTTCGCGTCGATCGAACCGCCCGAACGTCTCGCATTTCGCTGATTGGCACCGTTTTGCACGGAGAAGTCGAATTTTAAATGGAGCACTAGCTAAACGCCCGGAAGATTCTCTGATCCTGTCTAATTTCGGTTACTAATTCCGTGTGTGTAATTCAGTAATTCGTACCAACTAATCCGCGAGTTACTGGTACGTATTAATTCAGTATATCTGGCATTAACTTTTAACTGTCCAAGGCAATGAACCTAATCTGACTTAACCTACTTCCGAAGGCAAGATCCCTACTTCGTCTAATTTAACATGTTGAAAAGCCAGTTACGATATAATACGCCATTAACCTACGTTTTTTTAATTCACGGACGAAGGATTCGCACGCTGCCGGCGCTGTTTTGCTTCATTTAAAATCTCCTCTAGGATATTAAACCCAACTGCTTATTACGCAACCTGTAATCTAACCCAACCCTATCTCTTTGATACTTTGCGTGAACGATCCCCCGCATTTTCACCGTGATTCTCCAAGATATTATTAAACGCAACTACGCCAATTACGGAATCTAATCTCAGCCTAACCTGGTCGTTATTAACAAATCCTAGCAAGAAAGTTCATTCTGTCTAATTTCGCTTGATTCTCATCCAGTCAGAAGGATCAAGCACTCTGACTGTCCGTATTCGTCCGTTGAGCAAACACATTGGGAACTAAGGACTGCCGACCGTTTTGTCTTTCGCTGAATGCAATTTCCGTGCATTCGTTTCCCAGGTATTGTGCAGTTTATTTAATCGCTCTGTGGGCGCGTAGCTTCAAAGAAAAAAAAAAAATTACGAGTGACTTGCTCCCTTCGCTAAGACGATATATATAATTTTAGGTTTGTTCCGGCGGTGAACCACTTCCTTCTGGGCTTTGTGCATGTACAGGTGAATTGTCTTCAATTGTTTCGCGGTTGAAAACGTAAACACAGTTTTAAAGAAATCGGTCTTCTTGTCCGCTTCTAAACGAATATCTATCCACAGAGACTATTTTTTCGTTAATTATCTCTCTCTGAAGTTTCTTGTTGAGAAGACTGTCGCTGTTATTCCTCCGCGTAAGAAAGAATTAACTTAGCTGTAAATGACGAGTATACTATGTATAGCATATGAAGTAATTACAATTTGTTACTTGAATTAAATTTTTCGTAGACGATGAAACGTATTTGCAAGTTTCAGACATTTTAGAATATCTCGAGATCCGACCGATCTCTTTTTCCATCCACTTCTAAATATTCTCTAATTCTCTGAATTAATATTAATCAAAATCGTTGAGTTTTCAAAAAAAGAAACTAGTGTTTTTTTCGTACAATTTAATTTAACTTTACAGCAGCTGCACACAGTGCAGATACACGCTTTTAAAAGCAGCACCACAGCTTCTAAGAGAGATTAATTCGAAAATTGAAAAATTCCATCGTATCGATGTCCCTATACGCTTCTACTCCAACTTCTTGTCACCGAGCTGCGATTGCTCCAAAAATTTCAGAAAAATTTCACATGATACAAAAAATGTACAATTGAAATTGCCGACAAGCTTCCACACACGCACACACGCATAAGCATACGTGTTATTGATTATAATACAGAAGAAATTTGTCAGATTGCGGAAACTTGAAAGATATTGCTCGTCAAAGGTAAACAATTTTCTCAATCTTCTCCATTATTGCTCAAAAATATATTATGTGTAATTTGCAAAGGGAAGTATGACTTCTCATTCACGGAAGACCATATTTCATCGGTGGAAGAAAGTTGAACACAGAAGAAGGGCCAAATTATTTGACGAGGATCGAGATCTCTAGAAATGTCTTAACTTATAAAATTACTATCACTTTATATCGACTGTTTCATTTTCGAGATTGGTGGACACCAATCAATTGAGGAGCCTGCAACGCGTATATTAAAAAAGTGAGAAATCAAAATGAGAAAGTTGATCCCCCCCCCCTCCCCCCCCGTCAAACGTAGCCTGGATTCCCAATCCGGCCGACTGCGCGACGAGTTTCCGGTGGCAATAAATCGCCTCTCCCTGCGACTAGTAGATCGCAATTACAATTATCGGCTCTTTGTCCGCGTGCATTTTTCCGGCGGGGCTCGATATCTCGCGCACTGGGTCCCGCTTTGTTCCTCCGTCCTCGGAGGAAATTACCCACCCGTTGTTGATTCGATTGTGCCCGGGTACTCGGGGTTAACGGAGTAGAGAACTAAATGTCTTCGGCAATGGGCGCACCCTTTGCCCCATTCCTCGAGGACCCTTCGACCCTTGGCTGGCTGCAGGAACTCGGTCGCCCGATTCGAGGAAAGGAACCGCGTTCGTATATGTGTATGTGTGTATATATATATATATGTGTGTTTCATCCTTTCTCCCACGTATTTTTTCCACGCTCGAAACGATATCTCGAGTCCATTGCTTACGTTCGATGACGATCTCCGCGGTGAATTGACTCTTGGACGCTGGTGACAATTGTGCATCGTGTTTCACTGCATATTTTACGAGAAGCCTTAACGTCAGAGACTTGTGCTAAACGCAGCATTCGATTGCACGATTACAAACTGAATCAATTATCCAATTATTATTCGGTTAATAATCAGCGAGTAAATATCTATTCACAATTACGTGAAATAATCTCTAATACTAGAGTGATATCGTTAATTCAGGATCTAGTTCATCGTTGAAGACTGCGTCCTTCGATCGTCTTTGAGCTTTAATGAAATTGCGAAAATTAAGATACAGAGGGAAGAAGTGATCGAATCCTTTCTTTTTTACGCGACACGTGTCTCATGCATTACCAATATCGATTATGTTAGTTATTCTCATTCGCAGAGATCGTCGTCAAACGATAGTGATAAATAGGAGAATGATAGACCACGAATTTTATATTTTCATAAAGATATCCGCAGCGTGTTGAAATCGGCACGCCCTTTAAAAATAATTAGCAGAATCCGCGTAATATCTTCGCGCACGGGATATCAAGTATTCTCTTTCCCTACAAATTTTACGGAGTATGTGCTGATTTGAAAATTTCAAGCCAGGCTGGAGGATTAAAGTAATTATGGGAATACGTAGCCATTTGTTTCTCTCTTGAACGTGGACACACTGATTTCAAAACCTCTCTAGCCGAGTAAAAAATGTAAAATTTAATTTCCCCGTAATTTTCACCGATTTGCATTCACTTTGAATCGAGAGAGACATTGCGCATAAAAAGCAATCGCGTCACACATGTTTTTGTAAACACGTTGGAAATAAAACAAGTTCGATTTCAACAAGCAGAGCGAGCATTGAAATATTAATAAAGAAAACTCTGTTTGCGAGATTCACGTAGACGGTGAGGTGGCTTGCATATTTAGCCAGTTTTTGCGTTACACGTTCCAGAAAACGTTGACCGGTCTGGTTCGTGGAAAGGTAGCTAGATTGTAAACAGGGAACTAGACTCCCTACCAGGGAACACCTGGTTCATAAATCTAGATGGCGAAGCGTGTCTCGATAAGAAAAACGTAATTTGCAAGTAAAAGCGTTCAGGGTTTGTCAAGCGGGTATCTCGAGATGAACGTTCCCCGCAGATGTTCTGAAAAATCTTTGCTAAAAACCACACGTAATCTTTTTACGTGTCCGGCAGCAGGTCGCGATTCTCTTGGAGAATTCGAAATTATTTCCCATCATCTCCTCCTCCGGCTAGCTGCTACGAAAATAAAATATTGCCCGAAAGGAGAAATAATATTTAAAAGCGATCTGAAACACTGACGACGACCTAGTACGAAACTTTCGTTTGCTTCGGAAGAAAAATTCACATATACGAGAGATTATATTATTATTTTTACTTTCGTCGCTCGGAGAGAATAGCCGTAACGAGGTAACTTCAATCCGATCGAAGGAATTTAAATAATAACTTTGACAGTCGAAAGAGAAGCCGATTAAATAAATTTTCACCATTTTCCAACGTGAAGTTGTTTTCAATTTCAGCAGTCTCGCGTTCTGTTTCATTTCCCAAACGATTTTACATCTTCGCCGAATGAGATATTCGAAACATAAAGAGAGATAACATCCGAATGAAATGAATGAATGTTTGTCTCATTTTTTACACGTTTTCATACTTATTTCACAATATTTGTCCTCTTCGTATGTACAGATGTATTTACGCCCAGTGCTTAAATATAAACAGCAGTAAGTAATTAAAGAGCTTCCCACTGCAAAATAAAGTGGCGTGTTTGATTAACAGGCATTCGAACGTGTACATTAGATAACGAGGGAGATCCCGTTGCAAGGCTCGAAAATATTAAAAAAAACGAAACGTTCGATCAAGATGAATCTAAATTAAAAATTCAAAACTCCAAGTTGTTTTTAATGAACGCCAATTGAGAGTCAAGTAGAGCAGGAATGGAAATTGAAATTAAAACGATGATACAATTACTGCGATCGATGCGGCACAATTTAATGAAATACGCAGCAAGTGTGCTTGCCTCGAAAATGTTCCCAAAGTTTAAGCTCAGAATTATATTACACCAACGCTAACAACTTCGGGTTTTCGTTAAATAATTTCCTCGGATTTCCTAAAGACATATTTTCGTTCGTGATGATCCAGCTACTCGCTGAAGTATTCCGTTCCCCTTATTACGTCTCAAAAGAGAAAGTGTAGCCGGGCGAAGTTACGAGTAATAATCACTTTCAGCAGGAAGACTCGAAGATGAAACTTTCCAGTTACCTCGAGTAAGTTTTTTTTTCCCCCCGTTTTTTAAATTTTTAATCACCCGTGAACGAAGCATAACGCTGCGAAACGAGGCGAGAAGCCAGCCCGTTTTGTTCGACGCGAACGAAAGTCTAACGAAATTTTACGGAAACGTGAAGGCCGCGAGTTTTCATCCGAATTTTGGAAAATACGCGATAACGCGAGTACAGATGTAGGTCACGAAGTTGGCCTCGACAGTTTTCTTCTCGGTCGAAGATGGACTACTTCCGGAAGGCTGCTCTGTACACGTGTGTAAGAGCGTATTGGATAGCAGGTTCCCGAGGTCCGAGAGAAAATCAGGGATTGATCTCGACTCGGAGCCTGTTACCAGTTCGAGAACTAACATCCTGACTCGCAGTGTCTCTCAGTCAGTGACTTGGAGATCCGGAAAATAAAATGACTCCTCCTCGAAATGTATGATGCGTAAATTAAGAAACTTGCAATTGTATTGCAACGTTCGTTCGTTTTCCATTTTTGCATTTTTGGTTTGTTTTGCAAGATTTCAGATTAAATTCTTAACATATAAAATATTTGTTGTTTGAACGAAGAACGATATTCGCCAAATATCACTAGACTCGACATTATCATTTATTAAACTATCATTTATTAAATTATCATTTATTAAACTATCTACAGCAATTAATATTAATTATATCGTGCACGAAACTTTGAATTAGGAATCTTTTTGTCAGTTCAAATTATCTCAGGTCCATTCTCAATTTCATCGTTATTGTCCAAATATTAATTTAGCCTTGAAAAGAATCTCACATATTACAAACAGGATAATTAATTTTAATTTTACAACTTTGGTTGTATATTTGATTGTTGTTCGAATGAGAAAGAATAGTCATGAAATATCACTAGATTCAACAAATGAATTTTAATTTTACAATTCGTTAAATAATTAGTTTTTTTTAAATGAATCGACGGACGACTTTTAAAACAAACTGAACAAATATTATTTGACAGTAAAGTACGAAATTCGAGTACGACAACCTTTGCCAAAATATTAGGCGTCATTTTTTCCTCAAATTTAATAAACACTGCCATCTGGTGACAATAATTTAACTCATTACCACATAACCTATATTCTAGTAAAATATATCATAACCTATATTCTAGTAAAATATATATCGACATTTTGTGTGCTTATGTCGATATATATTTTACTAGAATATAGGTTATGTATTGCCATTGTATTACTAGAATATAGGTTATGTATTGCCATTGAATATGTAAGTATTGCCATTGTAACGCAACATCTAAGGGGAAAGCATGCGAAATTCAGTACGTGTGACTGCCAACACACTAATATCGGCGCGCGTGTGTATGTGTGTATGTGTATGTGTGTAACGTTTAGCGTTTAAGAACCGGGCGTTTTCTCGCTCAAAGGCGTCATTAAACGCCAAATTTTCGTAAACGAATCACGTCGTGTGATGCACGGGGCCCTGCGAGCAGCATTCGAGGAAACTTTCCGCGAATATTCCCAGCTCGTGTGCCCGAGCGGATTTCACAACCGTGTGTATCCGTTCCGCGGCAATGACCGTTCCACCGCACGCGACGAATGCGTCAGAAAGCATGGTTGCGCGCCGGTTCGCATGTTCCGCGCGCAACTTTCGCAAAGTTTAATTACTGGTTCTTCATGACGTCGGTAGCCATGCGAATGAACGTGGAGCCGGCGTTTTCGACGCGTTTAACCAACACGTTCGAGGGAACCCTCTGTTGATCGCTTAACCGTGTAACCGGAAACCGCGAATTAAGAATTCCGTGCCTTTCGCGCTCTAACGTGTGTGGCCTCTTCGGCTGTTAATCCCAAGTACTCTGACTTTCTCTTTGAAGGATCAGAGCGAGAGATTGAAAAGTACTGTTTTTTTCGTTCCCGTGATTTCGAGGCTGAATGCTTGTGTGTCACGTTTCAGGACGTTGAAAAAGCAAATATTTCTATTATTTAGATTATTATGTATGTCACAGATTCTATTTGAGACTATTGTATTCTTTCATGAAAATCATGCACGAATTTCAATAACTGCAGAATTCAGAATTTCAACTAACAGAATGAATTGCTCGAATGTGACTGTAACCTGCAATAATAACACTGGTGTTCAAACATTGTCGATTCGACGAATTATATCGTAAAATATTCCCTTAACTATTAGATTTAGGTCAATACTTTTTTTCTTACTTAGAATTTACAGTTTGATTTAAAAAAGAAAAAAAAAATAGAGCTGACCTTGAAAACTTCGAAACCTCTGAACACGCACAAAAAATTGACACGCCATATTTTGCCTCTCTTAAAATCGTACAACTTTTGTATTAAACAAATTCTTCGTTAGACGCATAATTTAAAAGTTATTTCAAGATTACGTGCAACACCCTGTTATTACTCTATTATTTAGACTCTTGGAAAGTTACTTTGTATTCTGAATTTATTGCTTTATTTAAATTCAATATTTATTGTTTTGTAATTCAAAGAATTGTTCCTTGCAGCGAGTGAAAGTTATTTACTGCCGTTTGCCAATGCCAAAAATGATTTCGTTTAGAGACGTTTCATAAAAATTATTCCATTTCTACTTTCTACAGACACGCAGACACACTTTGCGTTATTCTTATCTTTTGGAACAAGGAGACATCTTTTTCCTCGTTCCGCCGACACGGTATCTACGGTAAATGTCACGTGCACCGTGAGAAAGATGGAAAACTATAAGCGAAATCACGTACGGTTATACCGATTTACATAATCGCTGGCACACTTGCACGGTTTTACGATCGTATCTGAGAATACAGCACAACGAAGACCAACGCTTGATGAACGTGTCGCGCCATGTGTTCCATGAATATTAATTAACGAGGCAATAATAATAATGGCGAAATATATTAAAGAACTTCGCACATACTTCTTGAACTTTCTGTCATGTTCTGCGAGATGAAAGTTTATTGAGAAACGAGTTGAAAGTCTAGCCTCTCACTATCACGCTTCGAGAGAAATTTTGAGATTAATTTAGAGTTAATCTGATTGATCCACAATTACAAGTTTTATAATTTTCATTGGTTTCGTTAACAACCAATAAATAATAATTTATAAATACGACAGAAGATCAAAAGGGGTTACAACACGGAATAAATGAACACCTATTGCAAATTTCTATTCAATTTCAACAATATGGAAATTAATATTTTTGTAAGCAATCAGTAATTTTCTTCTTTAAAAAAAATTTCTTTTTTTCTCTTTTGTAGCTTTTTAAAAAAATATTTCAAAAACAAAAGGCGGCCGATACTTTTCTAACCCACTGTAGTTCTGAACTTTCACACACAATCGAACGTCTCACAACTTCGAAACGAAACGAGACCTAATAAAACGATTGGCCTAAAAAGCAGCCGAAGAAACTTACGGCCACGGAACAAATACAAATGAGAAAAAAAAAAAAAAAAACAAAACCAAATGATCCGCTTCTACCATTATTTTCTATCAAGTACCATTTTTCTCTCCCTTAACAAACTTTATGTAACTTCGAAAACCGATAGAATTCCGCTGCTCCACCATTCACCAGCCACTTATTCTATTTTATTACGTCTTCCACTTCGTTATACCTCCACTGTGTTTTCCCCTCGAACACGAAGCACAGAGATCGTTAAATACACGCCGAATAGATCAGATCCGTTTCGCCCTTATTCACCTTTCTCGTCGCCCGTTGCTTCGATTCACGGCACTCTAAATACTTTCGGAATATTGCAGCGTTATTAAATAATTAATAAAAAGAAGAAGAAAAAAAAAAGAAACAGACTGACTAGATACAGGAGGAGAAACGATTTCTCCGCTTCTTTTACTTCTCTCACTCTTTACGCCTCATTTCCTCTGCTCTTATCGCCGAGACTCAAATCTCGTCAGCGCCTCGCCAATTCTCTCTCTCTCTCTCGCTCTTGTCTTACTACCGAGACCCGTGTATCGATTGTTCGAAGATCTCGAGGTTTTTCGCCGCTTTGTCGCGTTTTAAACGAACGAGTCGCGATCGATTGTAAAGCGAGTACTCGGAGTGGAACGTCGTCTCGAGTCGGGATCCACTGGTTTGATTTCATCTTCGAGTCACAAAGGTGTCTCGTTTGGGTGGATTGAAGGAAACAGAGAATTCCACGTGGCGCAGTAAGAATTGTTTCTTATGTTTGCCAGCTAGTGAAACGGGAAGGATTTCGAAGGATTGAAAAATGTTGAGTTTTTGTGAGAATTTTCATGCATTTTTATGCGTTCAAGCAAAATCCAAAGATTTCGAACGTGCTGAAAGAAATGAGTCGCAAACCGTAGCTGTAAACATAAATTAGCAAAAGTGTATCTTTTACGGTTTTTTTGGTAGACAAGACGAATCTCTATTAATTAAGTTTCTTAATTCTTAACGACATAATATTGTAAATACTTCAATTTCCTGAAACTTCACGAACACAATGTTAAGCAATATAATTCGACAACGTAGAAAAAATAGAAAATCCAAAAAAACTGAATTTAATTTAATTTATGATTAATTACTATGAAATTTCCATAGATGAACCAAAAAAAATAAAAAATAAAAAATTAAGCAAATTCTCAGAATTTCCTCCCCAACGTTAATTCCACGGTATAAATTGACCGAGAGGAATTGACGATAATAGCATTAAACTGAAGAGGGTTAAACATTTTAAGGAGAAACGACTGACCGGATCATTAAGCGCAACTGCTGTCGATCGAATAGTTGGAAGGATTATCCGTAGATGCGGAAAAGTAAAATTCTTGGAGCGCCTGAGATTGTTCGCGGGACGGTTCGATGATATTTACTCGGCAGAGCCGAGTGAAATATCGCGCAGTTTGTGGATCGCGGAACGCGAAGAATTTATCGATACGCGGCTACTAATTTCCGTGCACAAACCACGTTAATTTCACGCGAGTATTCACTCAATTTTCTGTAACAACTTATTAATCTTCAGTTTTCGATGGATCTCGTTTCACCACGGCATACTTCCCTTCACCGACCACCATAACTAATATCGCGAACCTGTTACCCTCTCTCGATACGTCGAACGCGTTTCTTCAAAAAACAAATTGAGCAAATTTCGCTCTTTCCTGTTGACTTTTTAATTTCATCTTCACGTCACTTCGTCGGGAAATTCAATCTAAATTACATCTACCTGAGATTGTACAATTTAGAAGTTTAGCATTTGCTATATGAATTAAAAAGAAGAGTAGATATATTTCAAAAGTATTTCCAATTTCATAAGATTACCATTAGACCAGAGATTTTTATACGTTTCGACACTCTCACGCAGTAAATGGAAATTTACATCGTCTGCTATAAAATATTCCACACGTGTGTCCCGAATTTCCCATACAATCTAAATGGATGGAAATCCGCATTAATTAGAGTAGGATATTTACGCAATGTACAGACACGTTCCACTTAGTTTAGAAAGTCCACGCGATTACATCTCTCTAATGAAGAGAAGATCCTTTCGTCGCGCTACCAGGACGAAGAAGAAAAAAAAAAAAAAAAAAAAAACCAAACAAAGNTCTTGCATGGCTGTAATAGGATTTTTACGGACGCGTCAGGCTCGCACGGAAAGGGAAGCGCGAAAAATGCGAGCGCCGCGCCGCGGTGCATTCAAGTAAATTGCACTCTCATTCCATGAATCATTCCGCGATCGTTGATTTATCAGCTGCGCGTCCCTTTCTAACAACACTATTTCCTGCCGCGTAAATCACGAGAGTATCACGCTTTATTAAACTGTTTATTAAAATATACGTGGACCTGATT
Source organism: Lepidotrigona ventralis hoosana (assembly GCA_002806875.1). Lineage (NCBI taxonomy): Eukaryota > Metazoa > Arthropoda > Insecta > Hymenoptera > Apidae > Lepidotrigona > Lepidotrigona ventralis. Next base: position 29,309 of record NIPQ01090684.1, read on the forward strand.
TATCGTCTCCTCCGCGAATTCTCTCACGCAGACTCGTGTGTCCGTCTTCTCGAGTTTTCAACTGACGACGCCGATTACACCAGCGAACGAAAAAAAACAAAACAATTTCTTTCACCTTGCCAAAGGTTTACGTTCGGTTTTACGTGTAATATTCGAGAGAGTCCTGATACCGTGATTGTACGTTCATTGATTTGTAGAATAATCGAAATCGGTCAAATTTGACCTATTCTTTAATTGCAATTCATCTCTTTTGAATGATTCAAACTTAATGAACGTTGATGATGAACGTTCAATTCGTTGTCAACTACCCTCCTCTGAAAAAATAACAGAAGCTTGTTTCATCAATGTTAATTTAGCTAATTCACTATTGTTGGAACTTGTAGTTTTTCGTAGCTCATTGCACCGAATGTTGTAAGTGTATAGTAAATTGCAAATGTGTATCGATAAATAATGGATGGAAAATTATATGGTCACGTTTCTTTATACATTGACTTTCTTTTATGAATATTGAATACTAGAAAACTAGAGTCAATCTAAAATCAATTAACAGCATGTTTGTTTAGCCCCTGATAAAATAGACTGTTTTCCCTGGTGTTTTTTTAACGTCGACCGTGACTGCCAGTAGTTCAATTAATTTCCATCGATATTTTATAGTTCTCGAGGGATTCGCCTGACCGAGTATGTTGCAATTACCTAGTTTGTATCTTTCGTGGAAAAGAGGATCAAGTTCGACAAAATTCTCTCACCTTTTCACTTAGTTATCCTATATCCAGATGGATATTTACGAATCGAACCGTACGCGCGAGAATAGTAAAATTGAATTTCTCTGGAAATCTCGAGAAACTGAATTGAAAGTTCGTTAAAACATCGCCGGGGAAACTCATCAGAGTATTCATGAATTTGTTGCAGAGGAAATAATAGCTAATCTGCCACCGCTTCGGATCCCTCGGTTGAGGCACCATCGAGTGACAGATTGGGATCCGTACTTCGAAAATGCCGAGGGCCAGGGAATCAACGGCTCGCAGAACGTAGCGTTGCACCTTGGTGCGACTGCTCTTCTCGACTGCCGCGTCGCAATGCTCTCCGGCAAGAAGGTATTCGTATATGCTCTCCCATCGCGACAGACAATCCACCGAGACTCTGTAGAATTTTCATCGAGACACCATCGCGACCACCGTGTTACGAAACAAGCAAAACACTGACGACCAGACGAGGAAAATTAATAAGTTCCAGACGTTTAACTAAATCGATCGATCAAACCAGCAGTTCAATCCTAGGATTTTGTTCCAATTTATTCCAATTTATTCCAATCCTAGGATTTTGCTTCAATTTATAATAATTGAAGAAGAAATTAATTTTTTTTACGCTAAATTCCAGCTGGAAAATACAGTGATGTAATATTTCGACATTTTCTGCCTTGGAAATGAAAGCAGGCAAAATTATACTGAATACCTGAATCAACAATATTAATGACAATTTATAGTCGAAAGTGAACAGAAAAATGTTGTAAACGTGCAAGGTTTCACCTTCTCAGTGTTTCACTTTGATGTTAACTCGATCAAAATCCTCGAGTGTGTTTCCTAATCGAAACTGCAGGTTCTCGCGCAACTGTAGAATCTGTGTGTCACAATTTATAGGTCATGTGGTTACGCCGCAACGCCGACTGGGCATCCCTTTTAACCCTGGGTAATACCACTCACATTTCCGATCCCAGGTACAGCGTTAGCTTCCAGTATCCGAACAACTGGCGGCTGGCGATCGCCGGCGTACGCAGGGAGGATCGCGGATTATACGTCTGCCAGGTCAACACGCACCCCCCGAGAATGCTCGTCACCAATGTCACCGTTCTAGGTAATATTTTCTAGCATATATATATATATATATATATATATATATATATATTTTAACACCCCCCGAGAATGCTCGTCACCAATGTCACCGTTCTAGGTAATATTTTCTAGCATATATATATATATATATATATATATATATATATATTTTCCTTCTCTCAATTGTACAGTAGAAATAGACGGTGGTCCCCGGTTAAGCGTCCACAGTTTGAAAAAGATATTTCTACTGTCAGAAAATCTTCACGGTGCGACACAAGCGTTCATTTTATAAGAATCGTTCAAATATACTAATTTATGTCTGTCTGAAGTATTCAATAAATGATCAACTTTTGGTAACTCTAGTGTTAAGAGAGTTTCGTAGAGACTGTATACGGTGGATGCGTCGAAACTTTCCAGCCAAACACTCTGAATTTTTGACGAATCTCAATCTCGAATTCGTGGCAAGTAAATTTCGGAATGTCAAAGTTGAAACATCAAATTACTCGTAATACTTTTGTTAGAAATGTACCGCAGATAACTGTACTATAAATTTGTAATTTATTGGAATTAGACTGAAGTGTATAAATAGAATAAAAGTATTAAATATTTCTGTTTGACCGGCAGTAAAAACATTGAGGAAATCTTAAATGAGGCATTAACCTAAATACCTTTCACCCCACGGTGAAACATTCAAGAAAATTGAATTTCACAATTCAAGGAAGGAACATGAAACACAGTGAACTTCCGCCTGGAATGAATTTTTCAAATAATCGAATTGATAGTTCTGAATGTCAGCAACGTCAACAGACGTTTTATTTCAATCCGTCGAGTAAATAGCCGGAGAGACTGTCAAAGCGCGGAATTTTACATCTCAATGATCTATCGAGACCATTTCATGCATAAATTTCGCGTGAAAAGGCAGCGAGATCTGAAGGACCTGAAATTACTGAAACACGAGAAAGATAAGCCAATTTACCTCGAACCTAAGGCCTTCAGAATCCCAAGATTGCTGGAAATTTAGGAAGATTGGACAGGCCAGGATACTTTGAATCTTTTGAGGTGCTCGAATTCTTGAAATTCTCGGAATTGTCCTTGATATTTCAACCTCCGAATTGCTACGAACTATCAAATTTCTGGGATTGCGGCGCAAGTGATATGCGAATATTTATGCAATTTAACAGAAAGCATTAAACGTGTAAAAGCACGCAACACTATGCAAATACAAAGACAAACTGCAAAGTGTATTTTGAACGTTTCGAATATTCTCCGTAAGTGTTACGAATATTTCTTTTTTATATTCAGTTCGATCACGAGCATCATGCCCCCGCGTACAACGTTTGCAATGAAGTTTCCTAAGTCTAATGTTACCGGTGTCAAATCCCACAAGTTTCGCGCAAGTAAATCACATTGTGCTTGTCCATAGGTATTAGTCGTGCAAGTTTATATCCACTTTTATCATATCCCATGTGCCCCGAACCCAAATACCCAAAGTTTTACCATTATGTGTAATGCCTTGAGCTCTTTTGTGAGATAACTTAACAACCTTGGGTTTCAAATACCCAAGTTTCCCTGTACACGTGGATTGTACCCAGAAGTTTCTACAACGCGACGAATATCACTTTTGAAATTGCGTGAATCATCGTTACGTTTATTCATTTTATACATCATATATCATTCTGTTATTTATATCGGTCGGCAAGTGCGCGAAGGCTATCGATCTAAATCTCTAGTCGCCGATGCTAATAGCAGCTGCTCGACAATTGCACGGAGAGGAGAGGAGAATTAATACCACAACGATCTACAACGCATTTCATCGAAAAGTAATTAAAGCTTAGTGCTTGCAAATTCCGCTCATCCATCTATGTCCTTCGCGTTTAATGAGCTTCTTTCTGTCCGATGTCATTATGCGGCAAACAACGCTCGTGAAGCTCGTCGGATTAAAAGGATGTATAGCGAGAAGAGAACCCGAGTCCTTTGTGAATCTCAACAATTCGACGAAGACGTTGAAAAAAAAATTTTTCCCCCGTGAATAGATCTATGAAACTATCCCTTCGTACTTGCTGCACGAATTTTTCGAATGAACTTTAAATATCAGGATTAAGAGACAAAAATTTCAAGCAATCTCGACACTTGTGCCGTGTAACGAGTATGACAAAATGATGCAAAACATTCGTAGAACAAATTGTTTTGAAAACAATTTTTCAATGCTTTTAGGAAGCTTGAGTATCCTTACATTTCTACTCGAAATGAACTCCGAAGCTTGCCATTTTAAAATAGATGATTCTTCTATTTCGAACGTCGACAATTCTTCGCTGTATATATTAACGACGATGAAAGTTTCGATCAAGGTTCTTTAATTTGCGCCCACAGAATAGCGTGGCATCTCAAACAAGCCAGGGAATTTGTATAATTTCAGAGTGGCGCGTTGGCCAGACTTCGTTGTTAATAATATTGATCGAGAGGCAGTACAATTATCTGTCGCGGAGAGTTCGCGAGAAAGTGGGGTTGTTTAATGAATGAGTTGCTATTGAACTTGATGCACTTTGCTTGTCCCGGCGATAAATAGTAAACTAACAAGCTTGCTAGTTAATTCAACAAACTTTTCGGCAAGTTGCTCTATCCACCCCGATAAGAGAAAGACGATTGTTTCGACACGTTGACACGTTTCGAAAGAAATTATTTTACATTGCAAATTTTGGAAATTTTTCAAAAAAATTGCAAACTCCTCAATTACAATTACTAAACTGTCACGTTAAAATATTGCTAGATTGTTGGATCATTACGTCCAGATTTAAAATTCAATTTAGCTCGATTTTTACTAGATTCTAGTTGAGAGTTTAATTTCATTGCTACGTAATTATCGCTGGGACACTTTGCAAGTAAGATCGAACCTTGTTCAGTATCAATCCATTTGTAATATTACACTAATTAACATATGCATATTCTGTTACATAATCTGTGTCTAAGCGTAAACATTATAATTGCGTCGATCGACGATGTTATTTTTAACGAATCTCGAAATTCGAGCCTCGAATGTTACGAGCACTCTCGAGGCGAAAGATTAATCTGCCTTGTTTAGTACACGGCGCCTATTCCGGCGCAAATACTGGAAACAGCCACTCCACCCAGCAATAATCCCCCAGATCTCTTCGAGTGCCATCGTGCACGCGTGCAAACAGCTCACGATAACGCGCTATTACCCTCTAAAACAAATGCAAATGAACTTCTACCGAGTTACTCGAGTCCAAGCATCCACGAGTACATTCGACCGATCCGATCCGATCCAAATCATCCTCAGATCTTCGCTGCGAATCGACCATCATCTTTTCGTGAAAACAAAGTGCGAATATTCGGAAACCGCGAAGAACAAACATATAACGAGCATCACACTATAATATAAATATATACTATAAATACTA
>NIPQ01090685.1:0-14712 GCA_002806875.1 Lepidotrigona ventralis hoosana
TCCCAAAAGTATCTTGTAATTCAAAATTGTCGAAATTCCGAATAATGAGATACTTTTGGGACTCCTGGTTCCCGACATTTTGACTTCTCGCATCTCTAATTGTTACACTGTTTTGTATGTACTAGAGTACGTATTGTAATCCAAACTATAATCCAAAGTCATTAATATTAAGATCGCAAGTATTATTAATAATACCGCACACATAAAGCTTAATTATTTATATGAAATTTATCGCAACATATCTTTGAATATAAAGATCAAACTCGTATATAGCTTGCATATTCTATGTGGAATGGTAAAGAATTATTCTTTTAATCCCTTCACGTATTTATATTTATTAAAAAGTTGATATACAAAATTTCAAGAAAATATATTTATACATATGTGTACACATAAATAATATATATAAATATATGCATTACGAGTACATTAATGGAATATCACGTTCAGCGTAATTGGCAATGCTAGGCACAATTGTAAAAGGAACCGTATTCAACATATGACGCAACTGATTATGTATATTTTATATTATATTAATTTACTATATAATTAAATTTCATGTTCCTTTCTCAGTATTNTTACTATATAATTAAATTTCATGTTCCTTTCTCAGTATTAAATTTACTATATTAAATATTTCTTTTTGTCAGTATTGCAAACAGTCGCCTGTCAAAGAGATTTCCACCGATTAATTAAATAATTTTATTACAAATATTTTAGAAACTGTCTTAATTGCAACGTATACAAAGAGTAATTTTGCATTACATATAAATACGTGTACTTTTATACTTGGAATAAGTCGTAACAATATGTGTAAGCTCAAATTTTGTTGCAATTTTCATATATAAAATGATAAAAATGCCATGTTTTTTTATTGATAATTATACTATATATTTTTGCATTTGTCATTGTAAGACTCCTTTTGTAATTTCAAATATTTTCCTGTGCTTGCATATTACTTGTTATTGCACAAATTGTATGTAGCATAATTTTATGAGATATATATTTTATTTAAATATATTAATATCTTTAAAGAGATTCTCTTGTACTTTCTTCTTCCTTTGTAGTGCTGTTACATTTGTGATAAACAATGTACTTTGGTTTTTCCATGCAATCATCATTAGACGTTTGTATATAAGTGAATACTTTGCCTTTACAGTAACAACAAAATTCCTTCGAAGGATGAGAACTATTGAAATGATTTTCTATGGCAGAATGATTTCCAATAATATTTATATTGCAAGTATCACAATATACACCTGAGGAACGAAACCTTGAATGCACTGAATCAGTAACAGCTCGATCTGGACATTTATGATTTGAATTTGATTGAGTATTTTGCGAGGACATTTTACTTCTGTAATACATACATGTATAATAAATCATTATTATAACAGATGATATTATATTTACATAATTTTCACTTTGAAACAATTGTATTGAATTTATACATAAATTTATAAATATATTTGTTGTTTGCAATAAAATTGCTGGAATATATCAAATAAAATTAAAAATGTAAAAAAATTCAATATTTTATTCTAATAACATTACAAAATTTAAAAAAGAAAATAGATGGAATGATAAAACTTGATGATCAGTTAAAATAGTGTTTAAACAAATATTCTAATGATTAAAAATATGTATATTTCTAATATTTAGATTAAAAAATTATAACCTAAAAGTCACGTACTTACATGACAATCGCTCTTACTAATTATAGTAATCAGTCTTCGATGATTAAAATCCTTATTTCATAATGCCAAACACAATAAGGCATCTGCATTATTTATAATCACTTCTTATCTTTTTATCAATACTTTATTTATTATAATATAACGTAGATACATTGTTCCAATTTTTTCATCCACACATCATGTACAAATAAGTGTAATAGAACTATGATTAATAAACCAAGGTTATAATTCAAATGTATTGTTTTATTTCACATTATTGTTTCATTTACTATAATATACATTATATTCTAGGGTTTTTACATTATTACATTCATGGACAAATAACTGTAATAAAATTATGACTAATAATCAAATCAAATTATGATTTAAATTGATTGTTTTCTCTCACATTATTGTTTCATTTATTGTAATACAACATGTGTTAAATTCCAGTTTTTTTCATTCATGAACAAATAAGTATAATAGAGCTATGACAATATAAGTATAATAGAACTGTGACAAATTATAATTCAAATTGTTTTCTTTTGCTTATTATTGTTTTTATCTCAATACAAAAGTAAACTTTTATTTATTTTGTTTGACGAATTTTAATATTATAAATTACGCAAAATTAATTAAAAATTATTGTTATAGTATATCCTTATTACTGAAGTAATTAAGGTTATTTAAATTTGTAATATGTATAATAAATTATACATTTTAATTACTTCAGGAATAAAGATATATATATATAATAATTTTTAATGAATTTGCATAATTTGTTATAATATTAAAATTCATCGAATAATATAAATAAAATTTAAGTAATTTTTAATTATACATATATTTATATAGGCTTTATCTTGAAATGTAGCCCAATAAGGGAAAATACCAAGCANATAATTTTTAATGAATTTTGCATAATTTGTTATAATATTAAAATTCATCGAATAATATAAATAAAATTTAAGTAATTTTTAATTATACATATATTTATATAGGCTTTATCTTGAAATGTAGCCCAATAAGGGAAAATACCAAGCACTTCAAGTCTTGTACAAGATAATAGAAGCATCTTAATCCTTCTGGATCTCGTGACTGATTTACATCCAATAAAGAACCAGTCTTGGACGTTGTAAATGAGATATGTTCATCGCCAATTACGATTTCCAATTCTTGGCGTCCAACACGATCTGGTTGTGGCCACAAAGAATCGTCCTCCTGCATAATTTCAGAATCTTGAATGATCCTCTTCAGCTCCTCCATCACACACTGATGTACATACGCCTCTTTCCGAATCATCGTGTCATTCTTATAATTTGAATTATTCGCGTATCGTAATTTACCATCCGGCCTGAATTCAAACTCTAGAAATTCGTGGCCGAATTTCCCCTTGTGCCCTACATAATATCGTATATAAAAATCCGTCGACATACTGCGGCAATGATCTTTCAACGTTGATCAATCTAAAGTGAAAAATTCATTTTGCTTATGTACGAAAAACTGTATATATTAAAGAGGTTATGTCACGTACCTTATTTATTCTCCTTCTCGTGTTAATTGATATTAGTTTCTATTATATGGAGATATAAAATCGGCGCAGTTTTGTGACAATTTTAATTAATAAAATTCGTTTGTAGCGAATGTGCCAGATGTTGAAACAAATTACTTATTCAGTAGTACAAATACACCATCAAGCAAAAGACGCGCTAAATCTCATTTATATCATCCGTGGTCGAACCTTAAGGCGATCTACATGTAATTGCAACGTTACGCATAAAACGAGATGATCCTATTTTTATATCCGTTATAACTTACATTTGAATTTAATTATTACTCGATAATTAAACAATACATTATATTTGTTAGTTCTTTTAATTCACTCTGGACTCTTTTGTCTGTTAATAAATTCATCAGAAGGAAATTCGAAAGGAATTTGAAGAAGGCCTAGAGAAGCTGTCAAGCAAAATCAGCGAAAGATTAACAATAAAATCATATATTATTTTTGTGAAAGATATTTCGAAATTTGCTATTATATGTCTCGTGTTCAATAGATATTTAAAAGTTAAGATCATTGCGTACATCGCTAGTGTGAATCATCTTAAATCGAAATCGTCGAAATTTGAATAAACTGCATCGCATTTGTCGCGGATCTATCTATCTATCTTCGCAACAGGACGTCCAGTGGTCGGTCCGGTGACATCTGAATTGTTAATTCGTTTGCCACACAATTCTCCCTGTTTTCTCTCAAACTGATAACTCCGATCTTGTCGGTGATAATTGAGAGGTCACGCTGCTCTTCGTACATCTTCCGCGATGAGAACGATCCACGAACACAGAAATGCAATGGAATGAGTGACACGCGGAAATATCTCGAGTAAATCGTGCGAATCAAGTGAAATGTTTACAGCGTTAACTTTGATGTATGTACCAGGGTAGTAAGCTGAAGGATGAAATTATATTGCTCGACGAGTTCACGTAATTTAGGCTCGTCATAGCGAAAACCGTCAATCAGTTTATCAATAATGAGCAAAACTCACATGGATAAAAGACTGAATCAATTGCCAACTTGGTTGTGGACTAGTTCCACCACATTACCACCGATCTACAAGATGGTATGGGAAGCAGTGAGAGAAGATGAAGTTAGGAGAAATGGAATGCAGACCGAGCTACTGGTTGATACTAACAAGGTCTTTCCCTTATTGCTCACTAGCCAGTTGCCTACAGAGGTTCTCGGACACATATGGAACTTGGCTAATCAAAAGTACGCGGGTCAACTCACTGAGCAAGAGCTGTACATTGTTCTTGCTCTTGTTGCTGCGGCACAGGCTTCTTACACGTTTAACAGCTTAGACATATTACATTTACTTCCATTTCCACCCACTCCGTACTTAAATATCGACTGTTTAATGAATCTACAGCCCGTAACCACCCAGTTAAATTCAGCAGCTAAGTTTCAAAATCATCATCAGGAGAACAGCGAAATTGGATTTATTGGATCCGATGGAAGATATTCCTTGGAAACTGGAAAGGGAAAAATGAGATTACATCAGCAAGGGATTATATCTTCAGACTTAAATGCGCAAATGATAAATAATGTACCTGGAAAAATTACATGTTTTGATAATAAGTCTTACGTCTCTTCTATTGGAATATGGGATACCAATAACGAGTTGAAAGATATAAATCAAACTTCCCATTCACAATTAGATTTTAAACATCCACCGGCAGCAGATTTGTGCGACGATTTTTCTGAGTTTCAAAGTGCTCCAATTTCCAACATTCCCAATATCCCAAATTGGGACATAAAGCAGGGTTCGGCTATTGGAAGCAGACTTGCAAATCATAATCTAGGTATTAAAAAACCAATGGAGAAATCTAAGAAGAATAATATAAATGCTAAATCTGCTCATGGCACTACTCAAACTCATATTACTTCTATACCATTAACTATAACTCAGAGTAAAGATCAGTCAACGTTAGATTGTTTGTCAGAATTATTTCCTAAGTGTACAATAAAGAATCAATCTAAAACAGTAATTCTTAAGGATACAGTGATAAGAAATAATGATCCGCCCAAGGACCATAGTGAGAATGCGAAAGATTATACAAATACAGAAATTGTAAATGTAACTAATGACAAAGATGTGTTGAATAAATTAGAGTGGATGGATAAGGTAATTTAATTCTCTTAAATTGTATAAGTTATGACTAGAAAAAGTTTTTAAAATATATACATTTATTAATATTACATTTATAATTAGGCTTCATCAACAACATTGGAACAAGATCTTATGAATCTCCAACTTGTTGAAGATAAATATAGTGCCTTGCGTGCATTGGTTCAAGAAACAGCTGTGTCAACTGAGCCAGATGCAAGTGCAAGTTACAGCAGTCAATCAACTGACGAATTTGGAGAATTTGTGTCTGCAGAACAACCTGCTATAAATACTCCTGCCACAAATGCTTTAAATACCGATAGTTTTGCTGATATTTTTACAGATTTTGAGTTTAAATCTAATAATAATAATGCAAACACAGCAGATTTTAACCTTATGCCAGATATTTCTGAATCATTTGACAATCTTAAGCTTGAAGATAATGTAGAAGACCGTTCCTTAGAAATAGGTAATTAATATTGCATGTTATCTACTTCAAAATTTTTTTTTAATATTTTAATACCAGTATCATAATATTTTATTTTAAGGGAAAACTCTTCAGAAGGAAGATGCCATATCAATTAATAGTATAGAATTCATGAATGGTGCATCAAATGCATTAACTCGATCAGGATCTGTGCCTAGTTTAGATCTTAAGTCTTTCTTACCTTCTACTACAGAAGATGAGCAAACAATGGATACCACACATCAGGTTATTATAATCTTTGTTTTGTTGCGTATAATAAATAATGATCAATAAAAGATACGTAAAGAATATTAACACGTTAAGTGCCCAGCTGGTCCCGACGGACCGGCCGCAGAATTTTCGTTGATGATATTCCTGCGCGCGTGTCGGTCCTTGCTTATTTGTGAGACTGAACATTTAATTTAGGCGACATCGATTTTTGTTTGGTCAATGCTTCAAGGAAAAGAATATAATACTTAAAAACATTAATGAAATTTATTTAAAAAATTGTAAATAAAGGTGAGGTTTGTTTGTACGTTGATTACAGAAGGTTGTAACTTTTTGCGTTANGATTTTTGTTTGGTCAATGCTTCAAGGAAAAGAATATAATACTTAAAAACATTAATGAAATTTATTTAAAAAATTGTAAATAAAGGTGAGGTTTGTTTGTACGTTGATTACAGAAGGTTGTAACTTTCTGCGTTAAATTTTTCACCATCTTTGAACCTAACATTTGTGAATTTGTATTATAACATTCGGTACATTATCTTCTTCACCATCTTTGAACCTAACATTTGTGAATTTGTATTATAACATTCGGTACATTATCTTCTAACTTTATACGCACTACCTTCCTTTTTTTCTATCTGTTTTACTCTGGCTCGCCTATCGGTAAGCGGCTCGGAGTGGCCCGCTGACTGTGGCGTGAACGAAACGGCTGGGCACTTAACGTGTTAAAAAGAATTTATAATTTACTTGGATTTACAGTCAGAATATTGGGAATGGAAGCAATACATGGAAAGCTGTGTATTATTATTACAAATAGCTGCAAATATATTTACAAACATTAGTTCAGAACTTGTATTGCACGAAGTTTTAAATTCAGCACAAGGATACAATTTTCTATGCAGTGAGTACTATTGCAAGAATTAACGATTTATTTTCGTGGAATGTTTCAAAGTACATAACAGTCATTATCATCTATTTGCTTTTTAAATCAGACTTAGCAGAAGTTGCAGCTGTTTGCAGACGGGTTAATTTTTCGTACAAAGAAATGGATATCAATATAATAGGTTTTGATGAATTATTAATGGATATTGATCGAATTTGGGCAGAGATGGAACCGTTTTATGCAAATATACCAGTAAGAAATATAATATTGACATTTTATAATTTTGTTATTAAATGTTATACATTATTTACACTTTTCGGTTTACAAATGTATATAAATTTTTCTTTATAATACATTTCAGATCGTTACAGAATTACCAGCTTGGCCTTTACATCAAGGTGAAGCTATTTGTTGTTCGCTTTGTTTAACAGTTATTACTAGTGGCAGAGCAATGTATAATGAAAATAATTATCATGTTACTTGTGCTAATCTATGGCTTAATTGTGTAAACAGTAACTTGCCCGTGATGCGACATCCAATTTATTCTCATTCTAATATATGTACAGGTAATAATCACATTTGATATTAATCTACATTAGAAAGAGAGCAAAAAAAAATCGCAAATTTTTAATGTACACACATTAGAAAAAGAAGAACAAAAAATTCATAAATTTTTAATGTACACACATTAACTTATTACACAAGGATTTGTAGAAAACCAGAGCAAACTAACTTTGTATTTAACTATAATAATTAAAATCAAACATTAACATTTTTAAAAATTTATGAAATTTCAAATAATATGAACATGATTTAAAAAAAGATGTGGACTATGTCTATGATAAGAGAAAATGAATTCCACACACAAGTTGTATATATTCCTTAAATATAAATATATTCAAGCTCTTACTAACTAGTCCGTTTAAAAATCTGTACAAATACTGAAAGATTTAGAAGAAATATTAATATATCATAGTCTTTTGAAATTAGGAGTAACAAGTAAAAGTCGTGTGAGCAAATTTTACAAAAACCCTTAACTGTAATTAAAGAGGTTGACGGAATTATAAAGAAATTCTTGGAGCCTGAACAAAAGTTCATATCAATCAAATTAATTATAATATTTTCGTGAAGATCTTATAAAATTCTTAGCGTAAATATGAAATAAATAAGTAAGAATATTACTCTATTATTAATACGTTGACGCTGGCACTACAATTCGTGTTTCTCCCCATTAGGAGTTAAATCCTACTTTATTTTAATCCTACGAATACATAAAAATTAAATTCTTCTAATTCTAATTTTCAATTTTATGGAAATTTTTTACTAAACAAATTTAACGAACTATATATTTGGTGGTACACACTGTTTGATTTGATGTGATATCAAAATATGAGTCACTGGTGATACGCGCCATCCAATGGGACATTCATGTACGAGCCATCGGTGATACATACCAGCGTCAACGTGTTAAATAATATTGTAAAGTAACGTGGTAGTGATCTCCCAAGTTTTTGAAATTATCGTTGACTCGTATCACGCGGTCTATACACTATTCCTCTGCTTTTCATCTCTCTTATAACACCTGCTGGTAAACGTCCTGATACTGATATTGCGTACACACCCTTGCAAAATCGATCTGAAAGAAGAAAAAATAAATATTAAATCTCACTTATTTTATAGTAGATATTTATAATTATCAGCAAGAGATTTTATCTGTTTACTTCGTTTTTAAGTTCAACAAAAAATTATAAAGATGATATGTAAAAAAATTAATGCAAAATATATATCAAGTTAAAATATATTAAAATAGAATCTTATGTACGCACATAAGCATGTTCCTTAAAAATTATACATAGTATTATATACTATTAGTAAAAATTCTGTATAAATGTATAATAATAATAATTAATATTAAGAATCTCAAATACAGGAAAACTTATTAAATTGCAATATATAGATATATATATTGCATTGTTTTATATTAGTTGCATCTTTTGTATTGAAATATTGGCTTAAAAAACTTGTACAAAGTCCTGCCTTTCAATACATTTACATATATGATATAAAATATGATTTAGATTATTGTTATTTGCACTGCCAAAAATAATTGTTGAAGATAAAAAGAAAGAAAATTAATACATTAAAAATTCAAAAGAATATTAATAATATTTAAGATGTCAAAATAATATAGAGTAAAGAATAACGGTTTATATTACAATATGATTTACTATGAGATAATGTAACTATTATAATTTTGTAAAAGTGTACAAGAATAAAATAACGATATTTCTCTTGCTTAATCTTAACTTGTTGTGCATAGATACAACTACTTACTTATTCTTTGCCATTTGGAAACCCAACTGTCTTCGGGGCTCATTGCAGCAATCATGCTAGAAACAGAATAATATTTATTTTAGTAATTTGGTTTCATAGCTTGATATAAAATAATTATATTTAGAATAATTATATTTAGAATACATAAAAAAGAAAATGTCAAATTTTTATTTAAGTGACTTACCCATCAAAATTGGAGCTTGTACAATCGAAGACATTATCTTTATTATTTTTCATACGTAAAAACTCATCGCAATTGTCGCAACCATCGAATTCAAATTGATCAAATGTCTGTAATAAAGTTGAATTTTGTAATAATATAAAAACATAATTTTAAAATAATGTAAAAATAGTGGTATAAGAAATATAAGAAAACATACCTTAATTAAGGAGCATACTAAACATGCTCTTAATCCACGTAAATCTTTAGGCACAGTTTCCATTGACATTTTTTATATTTTTTTCTATAATTGTTTATTTCAACAAAATATATTTGTTGGATGACGTAAATAAATATGTGATCCTCTACAAGCACGTAATACTTTACTACTATAGTATGTACTATATATGTAGTAATAATAACTTGCGATTCACGATTAGACTCTATTCACGTACACTCTATTCACTGACAATGAATCAAAATATGATCAAAATAAAAGATTACTTTTACAAGTATAACCTCTTAAAACCAAGGAGCGACTTATTCAAAACTGACAACAACCTCACTACACCACAATCGTAACTAGACTAACAGCACAGCACCGTACGTACTCCTTACTACGATGCTGTTTTCTTTACGCAGCTAACGTCAGACAAGATGGCGCTATTGGACAAAATTTACAAAATGAAAAGCTACATGAATTATCAATTCAAGATATGATAATTAATATCTGATATTTAATTAATATCTCTAAAATGAAAAATAATTAAAAATATATAAAACTAAAATAAATCTTTTCGCTCTAAAATTTTGATCTTAACAAAGCTTGTATTGAAAATTAAATCGAGTTTTCCGTGTTTTTTAGGAAACAATTAAATGTATAAAGTAATTTTTTGCTTACGTTATCTATTTATTTACTTTTGTTTCATCTTTGATTTATAGTTTGTATTTTGACTGTAGCGCTAGCCTAATTATTCTTTACACGAGAATTGACTTGAAGTTAGTTGTTATCTCTGGCGACAACTATTTAATTGCGCGCAAAATTCCAGACTAAATCGTCATAAATATTATTCAGTCTATTTAATTATTTGCTGTCATAAGTATATTTAATATTCATAATAAAACTTGATGTATATTTACTTATAATTTACTTATAATTTTCCTAGAAAAAGATCTGTCTTCTGAACTATCATAGAAATTGCCCTTCATCCTGTTATCATTGCGTTGCAAAAGTAATATTTTAAATACCAATAAGCAGTGCACTAAGCGCGGGAAAATACATTCCATATTGGAGCATTTTGTGCGCTCAAGATGAAGGTGACTTCTATCTGATTTGTATATAAGGAATACTTGTCTAAAAAACGTCATAATCTGAAATTATACGATCTTGGGCACGTATTTAATTTTCGTGTTTATTCTAAATTATTAACCGATTCACATTTCTAACGGCTGCTATCATGAAACCTGGAGGTGGCACAAAGCTTTCTACCGCCAAAACTGGTGCTGTTGAGGTTAGTAATGTATTAACGAATATTTTCAATGATCTTTGGTAAATAAATTACCACTTATACTTCAATTTCATCATATTGATTTGATTATCATAACAATACGAACATTTTAATTCGCTAAGCTATCATTCCATCCATTTATGTTTTTCGTTTCTTGTTTACAAAGCTTAATTATTAATTAACTGTCGTTTCAAATTTTGAGTTAATATTTCAAGTCACAATTAATATCTCATTTATTTAAATTCGTTGGGGGATAATCAATTGATATAATTAAAGACAAATGGGGTGAAGATAAATTTACTCAGATAAATAAAGTTCCATTGTACCGCTAATTTATTTCATTTCACACATTCTTCTTTTATCCACAGTATCTTTTCTTGTTTTTTCATTTTGGATTTACTTATCTATTTTATTCTTCACTTCATATTTTTGATTTGGCACATGATTTAAGCAACTGATTTAAGCAAGCATAATTGCATGTAGAGGCTTTGTCATATGTCATTTTTTTTCATCAAAACAGGATAAGGTCAGAAAGTCTTTGCACGTTTTGCAGCCAGCAGCCACTGACAAAGAAAACTTAGTTGGTGGAGGGAGAATGCTGAGATCTGCCAAAGAAACAGTTAAGAAGTAAGTAAGTTTTTATAACCACACATTTGTTTCATACTCTAATTGAATTTTATTTTTTAGAGAGATAATTGAAAAACCTAAGAATGATGAGAAAGCAAAACGTAAGAAAGTTGTTTTAAAAGATAAAGCAGTTCAAACTTCAAGAGGAGGCAAGATAAAAATTGAAGTTGAAGATTTAACATCCGAAGGTATGTTTTTGTTAAAAATAAAAAAATCTAAAAAATGAAAATACAATCTCATATATATAATTATTGATTTTGGAAATTATAATATATAATTATTGATATTTGTGTTTCATACTTACAACAGCTGGACCCAGTGAAAATTATTGGGAAGTTTTGGCTGAAAGGCGGCGGATAGCACTTGAGGATGCGTTAGAAGATAATAAAGAATTGACCGAGCGCGTAGAAAAGTTAGAAGAAGAAAATCGTATATATAAAGAAATGTTAGATGAATCAAGATCACTAGTCGAAGTTTTACAGGTATTTACAAGTCATCTATTTTTTGAGAATTTTAAGTGAAATTAAATGTAATGTTTTTTTGCAGGAAATGCTTGGAGAAGATACGAATGGTATAAATAATTCTCTAGAAGATACCCTTTAATTTAACGTTTTGCGATCCAGCATCAACTTATGCCTTATAATTCGAATTCAGTGTGCTGAATTTGGACACAACATATGCGTTCATCAATAATGAATATTGATAATGAATATTGTAAGAAAAGGTTTGACTGAAGTTTTGATAAGCACAAAATGGAAGAGTTTCTTTATATTTTTAATCCATTTCAATGCGGTTACTTGCATTTATATTAATTCGTCATTTATTGAACCAGCTAAAACTATGGCTGCGACTACAGATGTATTTACCTCATAGAAACTTAATATAATATAAGTACTATATATCTTTGATTATAATTAATAAATCGATTTTCTAATATCCGTTGAACTTCTCTTCCTATTAGTCGTTAGCAAAAAATAACGATATTAATCGAACAAATTGTTAGCATCACATGTTTATTTTACAAATCTTTGGCGTAGAAGACCTTGAATTCCATCGATATAAATCAATGCTAATAACACATCAGTTTTCTTTCTTTTTTTTAGTAATGATTGATGAGTGTTTTATTCACACATCAATCGCGGCACTACATGGAAGCCATTTTTTTATTTGCTACATCGTTTTCTGGTGAAAATAATTACATATATTCGCTGAAAGGCTGCCAGGAAAGTCGTGCGTTAAAATATTACTAAACGCGTTACTGAATACCAGATGTGCAAAAGCGAACTTTTTCTATTTCTTCATTGTTCTCTGACCGAGAATTTCGCCTCGAGATTGTTGTTTTTTTTTCACATCTTTTTCTCATCGAGAAAACTTGATGACCTATTCGAACGAGCAACAGACCGACTTGCGATCCACAAATCGTATGAGGCGGTTAAACATCGGGTTTGTACTGCGGAACGCCGTTAAGAAGCGTTGAATCCAGTTTTTAATCTTCGTCTTTGAAGCGGCGATAGATGGATTGTACATAAGTGAAGACGCACTTCCAATCTGGTCGGCGCATCATCACCATATCCTCGACATCAAGTAACGGTGCGATTCCGGCGAGTTCACTGCAAATTACCATTTGCTCTTCAACATTTTGTAATTTCTAAAGGATTTGTCAGGAAGATTATAAAGATCATTACAAGGAAGTTTAAGAGGTATCAAAGTACAATAAAATTCTACTTATTTAAAAATTATTTCTATTACTGCAAATTACCATTTGCTCTTCAACATTTTGTAATTTCTAAAGGATTTGTCCGGAAGATTATAAAGATTATCACAAGAAAGTTTAAGAGGCATCAAAGTACAATAAAGTTCTACTTATTTAAAAACTATTTCTAGAAGGAGACATCAAAGCTACATAAAATTACAATAACTTGAATATGAAAGCCATAGAAAAGAAAAGTGGCTGTGGGATGATGCAATTGAAAGCAATTTGGAAAATGATAATGGAAGCTTACTCGGCTTTTTTAAACGCCAACTCGAAGTTCATTTTGCGGTTCTCCGGCCGTAGCGAATAATAATCGAAAGCGTCCGGTCTGAAGTGATGAAGCAAAGCGCAGAACGCCAGACCATTGTTCCAGCTTGTCGAGAAATTATCCAGTTGCACGTTCTGCAACAGAAAACGCAGCCGTGCAACAACCAATGGCTAATTTTGCGAATAGCGTAATTTTCGGCTGGCTATTGACGCGCAATTACCCAAGCTCGCGCGCTTTCTGTAAATAACATGTGGTACACGCCGTGTGTAAAGGTTCCATTTACAAGGCGAATTTACCTCGTACTCTTTGGTCTTGGAACGGCACCACGCCAGTAGCCGCTCTTTTATTTGCACCGCGTTGTCCCGCACCGCTGGCTCGGTAAACTTGAATCGAAACTCTGTTGCCGGTGACTTTACGGGACTAAATATAGAAGGAAAAGCCATCAGTTAAGTTTTCGAAGAAGTGGAAAGTGCATATAAATATAAGATGCGTTATAATTGAGTCAATTAGATGATGTCGCATCTGAACGATCGCTTCTGACTTAACTTTCAACATTAATTTTATTTAATGGCAGTAGACTGCGAATTTACATTGTTATGAATACAACTACAGAAATGGGATTTGAATAGAAATTTTACTTGTGGAATATTGTAACTTCGGATGTCGTATACATGCATTCCTTGCAATATATCTTATGGTGCTAAATATTATAGATGTTATGTATTTTGTTAATTAAACACGATTTAAGTAAGTAAGTGTAAGTAAATTGGTCAACAAATCTCTCTCACCAGGAGAATGTCTTACTTATACTTTAATACTAAACGCAAATATCATTACAAAGAATAGAACTTTGATGTATTGTTATGTTGCAGGTCAAAGATTAGAAACATTAGAAAGATCCAGGTCAAAGAAAGAAAGATTAAAAAGGTGTCGAATAAGAGAAGCAATTGTCTAATAATATCTTTCACCGGTAGTAAAAGCGAAAATACCAATACAAACAACGGTTTTTAATTACCTGGGTGACGAGGCGGCGCTATTTTGTCTGTCGAGTTCACGAAACTTGGCAAACGGTGATAGCGGCTTCTTGCGAGCTGAAAAATCAATAGAACGTCTAAACTAAGTTTACATTGCCATAAATTATATATATATA
>NIPQ01090685.1:14739-32042 GCA_002806875.1 Lepidotrigona ventralis hoosana
TAATTAAAAAAAAAAAAAAAACTATTTGTCAATGAAAATCGCTGCGTATGTGAGAATTATTATTAGGATTTGGCAAAATTCGAAAAGAAAAAAAGGAACGAATTTGAAAATCAAATTATTAAGAAAATAAAAAACGGTCAAAAGTTTCGTTTCTCAACCTCGTCGCTGTTCCTCGATCAGAGGATGCTATTATTCTTTCTTCAATTTTTTGCTTTTTAACTTTTTAAATAGATCACAACATACGTGTGTTGTAACAACACGCGTGAAACGTTACAAAACCACCATTCGTTTCCGATTTTCGTGATTCGAGTCGCAACGAGGCGATGACGAAATCGCTCCAATAACAAGAAACACAGCGGAGCTGGATCTAAAAAGAATTAAGAGATCTAGCCTAAATTGTGTACTCCCTGTGTTCGTGTGAGGATCGAGTTCGCAGTTAGACTTCGAGTTAGCAGCGAAACTTTTAAATAAAATGCAAGTAGCAGCCGAACTTCGTTTCGTAGTACACCGAATTTCTCACCTTTTTTTTTTTTTTATAACATACAAATTATTTCGTATGCAAGGAAGGGACACATTCTACTTTTTTTACAGGAAAGTTATTTTTAAAAAATTTGCTTTTCTCCCGTTTCTGACGAGTTCGATAAAATATACATATAAATAAAGTGTAAAGACCCGCATAAAGTCACCACATAAGTTTATATATAAAATAATAATTTTTGCATCTTAAAACTGAAATTTTCGAATTCTTCGAGTTCGCCGAAAGTTTAAAAAAATTCGATGTATTTGAAAACGAAGTTCAATCAAGATGGATAGATATTTGTGTGTAGATTTTTACACACGTTCACGTAAACGCACTTCTTTGTATTTTGAACACAGAAGAAAGTGACCATTTATATAATAACGTTATAGCAAATATGTAATGGCAGATTTTTTGGACGTAAAAAAATGTGAGAATCTAAATCATCAGAAAGCGATTCCTCATTGATCCCGCGAATAAAGACTTGGAAACTTGGCTGGCGCGTCTCAATAAATGCACACGTACGGGATGCGCTATTTTTGATATTTCGATAGAGGACGAATTACTATTCCGTTTAGTCGAGAAGAATCATTCGCAAATTCATTGGAATTTGCCGATCGGGAGAAGCTCCTTTTCTATTTGAAAATTTTACTTTACAACACCTGTACTCGAATAATTGTTAAATATTAATGATATAATTTGCAAATGATATATATAATAATTGATCGTTGTATATAATCGTATACAATTTATATCGTATACAATTATTGTATTTAATATATACAGTTAACACATTTACTAGTAATATATCATAAATAATTGTTTTGTTATTTTTATTTTGTTATTCTTCTTTTTGCTATTATTACATTAATTGTATCTTAGCAATATCTTTAAGTTAAAAAGTGAAACGGAAATTGTGTTTCATAAATTGTCAACTGCAAGTGTTGCTTTAAATATCTTAAAATACTTTATTTCAGCTCTTATTCCTTTCATTCGACGTCCTACATTGTCGGGACTCGTGACTATTCTCTATCACTATTCATTTCAAATTTAAGGAATTTTTATTATTAGTAATTTCCGACTGAAATTCATCCACATGTAAATTAAATTAGTAAGTGAGAAAGGAAAGCATGTCGAGCCACGAGTATTAATTTGTCTATTTAGCATAATGTTTCTCGTGATTCAGTGATCTGCTAACGCAGCGCGGCATCATTCTCCATTTCTGCCAAGAATCCAAGCATCGATCATAGATTATAAATGTAAATAGTGCGCAAATGAAGGAGCTTTGTATTTGATCCTTTTAATTTATTTCTTCTTCACTGTATTGCAATTAGATTCGTTAGTTTCAAACAGCTTCAGGATTGTGTGTGTTGTCGCTTGTTTCAATAGGGAGACATTGTCCAAGCAATTGAAGTTGAATTCTTTAGTGTTTACTGTACAAAAATATGTAGTAAACACAATGTAACAAAGAATATTGTACAAAATGTAAGAGAAAATTGATGAACGATCTAATAAGAAAATTTCACAATTGAAAATCATAAATAATATTTTCAGTCAAATAACTATTTCTTTAGTTCACATTTAATCCATTGGAAATATATATTTGCGTAAAAATTCATGATCTATGAATTACCTCAACTAAAATAGTAACGCAGCTTGCGCAGTTATTAATATTCAGGAGTATGTAAGTGGAATACATATAAGAAACAAAAATCTATCAAAGGAAGTAAAACTGGATGCTCAGACAAGATCCCCCTCTCGCATTCTATTGCGCCTAGATGTTCTAATATACAGAAATGAACAAAATTATCAGCATAAGCCAGAGTTTCCTGTAAATCTAGAAAAACTTACCATTTTTTATTCAATTTCTTTCTTGTAAAACAGTTATGGTTTAATGTATAAATAATAATGTAAAAGTAATAAAAGATATTTTCTGAAAAGGTTTTATGAATTGTACTAGTAATGTTATATGCAGACTAATCTGTTAATCAGATTATACATTTCTTTAGCTATTTCATGTTAAAATACTTTTCTCTTAATTGTTCAACTATTTTCAATCCCCACTTTTTATATACATTGCATTTTAAATGCACTATAAAATGCACCACCCAAAAACTTTTAATATTATATTTTATTATTATATTATATTCTTGTATATATTAACTATTATAATATAATATAATGTTAACCATTATATTATAATATATTGTATATATTAACTATTACATTAATTATTATATTCTTGTATATATATTAATCATATTTTTGAAATTGTATATTGAGTATAATGCTAATTTATGCTTTTCTCCCTCAAAATGGATAAGTTATACTTATTTAAAAAACGTGGAAACAGTAGCAAACTGATTTATTTTTGTTTCATAACAATCTAGAACTAATTTAGTACAAATTTATTTTAGAAAAATTGAGCATCAGCCAATTTCATTTGATTGCATCCCAATTCTGTAAAACTAGAGTACAATGAAATGAAATTCTATGAAAGCAGTAAATGTTTAATTTCACATGCTTCTAATTAAATTTCAAAATCAATCAAAACTCAATGGTAGTTTCATAGTTAATGCTGTGTGTTTTACAAAAAGATTAAATAAAAAAAATCGTGCTTTGTTCCAAATTCACAGGAAAATTTCTAGGAACTAGTCCAGCGTACTAGAAACTAATCTAGTGTATAATTTTGTTCATCGCTGTACGCTACTATTCAAACTTCGTGCACAGTCCGGCTGGTGCAAGCTACACGCTACTGCGCGTCAAAAAAGGATCAACAAAAGAAGGGCTATGACTCACTGCTTTATTCGGGCTTTGGCACGACCTTCTAGTGACTCTGAATGTCCGTCCGCAAAACGTTTTCGCGCGCACAGCGCGACTCGAGGCTTATTAAAAGAAGAAGAACAAGAAAGAAAAAAAAAAAAGAGAAGAGAAAGAAGAAAACGAAATTAAAGAAAAATGAAAAAGAACGAAACATGAAAGAGGCAAGAGTTGAAAATCGCCGTTTCTTCGAACGTGAAAGACAAGAGAAGAAATTTCCTTCACGAGAGAACACGCGCCCCTTAAAAATACGCGAGGAACAGTTTAACATTCAGTCTTGTCCTGCTCCATTTCTCGACGAACGATGGCTCTTCTTTCTCTTAAAATCCAGATCCACTGCTCTCCTTTTTCTCTTCTTGATTTCCTTTTTTAAGCTTCTCTATGAAGATTTATTCTTCCACTTTCCTTTGGCAGCTTCATTTAATATCTTCTCTGTATCGCACGTTGTGATTTGCAACGAGCAACGCTGTTAATTAATTATGTACAATTTTACTGACTCGATCTTCTTTATTAAGATCCTTGCAGATCCACTGCTTTCAATGATTTTTGCCATTTTTTTTCCTAAGTTCTTATATAATGTACAAAGTCCTCCTCACATCACTTAAAACTTTCTTCAGTAGCTGCAAGTCTTCACTTAACGTTTACTATCACAAACAACTCTATCAATTAAATACTACATCATTCATCACTTGTTTTTCCTTTACACGGTGGTTTTTGTATTTGTTAATTTATAAAAGACACTTCGCAACGTCGCGAGTAAGTCGAGCTATTAATTGATCAAGGTGAACACCGATATTAGAGATCCTCTCTCTAAGACTGGAGGACGCGTACAATTATCAACGATCACAAATCCAGAATTTCTTCATCATCGGTATCTGTGAATCGTTGAAATAAAACCAAATCTTCTAGTCTCATCGAACGAGATCCAGCACAGCGGTCTGTATTCCTCGAATACACATCACGCCAATTAAACGAAGAGGCTCAAGCCACTTTTATTACTGTTTATCTGTCCTCGTGGCTTCCTCGAACAAATCGTCGAACACCTTGTCAACATCCGCGGTGTTCACGTTTAATAATGGCACTTGCTGAGGGGCAGGTATCAAAAGAGTTAATTTCTCATCAGTTAGACCAGGCATAGTGCGACTACGAGACAGTCCAATCATTCCTTTAGACGAGAATCTTGGGGATCTCCTATGTTTCAATGGATCTTTCGTTTCTACATGCTCGCCAGGTTGATCGAAATACTGTCTAATCTTATCCTCCATCTTTTTCACGCTATCCGCCATTGAAGACGCTTCGAATTGTTTGGACCTTAATTTCTGCGAAGACGGAGACCTTGGTTTAGGTGGTTTAGGATGAGTAGATGCTAAATGTTGGCTAAACGAAGACGCTGACGCCGGTGTGTTAATTTTTGATGGCCTGGGATAACGATTGGAGAGAGCCAACTGATGCCAGGATTCTGATTTCGAGAGCACTATGGATCTCGAGTGTTTATTCGCGCAGGAGGCTAAGTATTCGTCGCTGGAGTCGATGGTCGCTGTTTCGTTTGGAATTGGCGAACGTTCCTTGTGAATTGGTTTCGTTTGAGAGTTAGGCGCCTGTTCGTAGGCCTCTCTTAACGCAACTACTCGATTCACGGTCACTGGACCTGGTGAATGTGCTCGAGATGGTTCTACCTTTTTTTGAGGAACTGGTGCTAGGTATTTGGCAAATCGACTTGGTCCTTGGAAACCCGGTGGCCGATCAAAATTTACTGGTCGATTATAACTTTGTTGTTGATGGATGTTGTGATTGAAATTTGGTTTTAAGTGGTGAACATTTTGAGTTGGATTTGCAGGTTGCTGATGACCTAATGGTTTGTTTGTCTGTTGTTGGTAACCTGAAATAATACTTGCTTGATTATAACTCTGTTGTTGATGACTTGGTACAATGTTTGATTGATTGTAACTTTGTTGCTGATGATCTGGCACAGTATCTGATTGATTATAACTTTGTTGATGACTCAATTCAGTATTTGATTGACCGTAACTCTGTTGTTGATGAAACGAGCTAGGAGATTGACTCGATGACTTAGATTGAGCTTGATTAACGGTCAGGTACGGTCCGAAATTAGAAGATTGATGCGGCGAATCGTTCAAGGAAGTGATTTCATTTTGTAGACGTCGAACCAAGCTCTGTTGCAACAAATTATGCCGACGAATTTCATCCTCCGAAGCAATGGTCTCGTTGGTGGGTGGTCTAGACCTGGACCAAGAAAATTGTGAAGGCGAGGGAGACGAAGACGTCCTTGAATCCATCGCCACTTCCTCTGATCGAGGCTCGGGACTATCTGTCGACGATGCAACTGTCGCTATAGCACACGTATACCTCGTAACAACTCCAATCTCTGGACTGATGTCCTGATTTTGAATATTCTGATTGTCTGGGAAACTTGAGCTTTCTATGGACCAGTCTGGCGTTTTCTGAACATCTTCTCTTTGTTCCTGTGTATCTGACACCTCGTCACACTGATTGCAATTGGGCAAAACAGGGGAAACGAGAGGAGAAGAGTATTCTTGATTAGTTTCAGGCTCATAGCTCTTTACAGGATTTTCAGGCAATTGTTGCTGATAATTCTGCGTTCCCTGAAAAGGCACAGTGTCTCTGAAATCTTGTTCACCATTCGCAGTCTGATCTACCACAGGATAGTTGGTAACTACTACAGGATTACTGAACTCAGAATCAGTGGGCACAGTGTGATAATTTTGATTATGATCCAAAACGAACCTTTGACGATCCTCAGATGTTTGATCAGAGTCCGATTGTTCACCATACAAAGGTTTCCACTGTTTCCCACTTTCTACGTCGTTCACTGATACCGTTGGTTTATCCAATTCATTAGAATTCGTTTGCACAGCAGCGTTGCTACAAATCAAATTCGAACCCTTAGCGATTCTAGGTGCTACTCTGAAGGATCTCCCCTCGTCCTGATGTTCCTCGTTAATTCCAGTTTGCACAGCCACGGAAGAACTACCTCTCAACGTGGTGTCAGCAAAATTATTCTCGCCGTATTCTCGTCCTTTCTCAACTTTTATCGTCTCGAACTTCTCTTTCGATTCTCGACGCTCCATAGGAGGATACTGTTGAGTCTGAACACGTTTGTCTGGGACCACTTTGAAGGAGATCTTTCCATCCACCACTCCAGCAACTCTGTCTCGTTGAACCAGCTCTCGTTGACGTTGCTCGTCCAGTTTCCTCGATTCTATGGAAGAAGTTTTTCCAACAAATGGGGCAAACTGCTTACAAAAAGATTTATAGTCTATTTTACCGTTCTCCGTGACCGTGTTGTTGGCTCTGTTCTCGCTTCTCTCGTGTTCTATCCACGGCGGACGGGGGAAACCAGGCTTCTCGAAGTTGGCTCTGAAAGATTTCGCGAATTGTTGCGTTGTTTCCTTATCGAACATCATTCTTGCTTTCTCTTTCAGCGTATTTGTTGGCACTGGGGCATTCTTTGGCCAGTGATAAGATGGTGGAACCTTGGATCCTGGTGATCCTGGAGAAGATTTTTCTATTTTACGGAAAGGAGACGATGGAGCGTGCCTGAAACCTGTCGTGGACTCCATCTTCGTTTGGGGATTTGCTGCGGGATAGTTGGAATAGTTTGGAGTAGAATTGGAATAACCTTGGGTCTGGACTGGCCCGGGGAACATTTTATTCGCCCGAGATTTTAAAGAAGGCTTGTTATCTTTCTCTTCACTCATCGTCGGTTTGTCGAATGTTGTTTTGATATTGGAAAATTTACTGTTCCAATTCTCGTTGGTTAACGACGACATGTCCATAGTGCGTCCAAAAGTCTTGAAAGGGACCACCGGTGCGACCGACGGTGTTTCGTTATTTTTATTGATCAATGCCAAGAATTTTCGATCGTTCTCCGTTTTAGGTTGAAACGTAGGCACTGTGACGTTCGCACAGTTAAACGACTTGTCTCCAACACTGATCGGTTTCCTCAAAGACACGCAACCTGTACCTTCGCGTCCAAGGGTCTCAGCTTGGAGCTTCAGGTAACTGGGAATATCAATGGTATTTGCTCGTTTTATCTTTGATTTTTTCGCGATGAATTTATTGCCGTGCCCGTATTTCTCACCAGAAGCTAATTCAGCTCGCTGTCGAAGAATGGCCGCCAATTTGCTCACACGGCTCCTCTCCTCGCTATCCTCAACGATACTCTCGTTATTCTCTCTCTCTTGGTAATTGTTGTTAGCTCTGTACTGAGCCTGGTACATATTCAACTCTCCCACAGCCTTGGTATCGCCTGCATCCGCCTGTTGAATCCCACGAAACGCACAACTATTCTCCCGAATCTCCTTGTTCTTATCCTCCAACAACTGTCTCTGATTTATCGCGTCTTTCGTGCACTTGTCGCGGATTTCCTCAGGCTTCCTCTCGACTATACTAACCGTAGACACAGTAGCTTGTTCCTTCGCGACAGTCGAAACCTCCTTCAAAGGCAAGCTGTTCCTCTCTTCTTCCAGCCACTTTCTAGCTTTCGCCAATTCTTCCGCAGAAACGCCAATGGTATGCCTGGTTAATCTTCGTCTTCTGCTGAGGGACGTCGACGGTAGCAGCGGGACCTTCTCCTTGGTCTCTTCAGGCATCTGTAGCCTGGATAATAAACTGGACACCAGTCTTAATAACTGCAATTTACTCGTAGGATCGGAAGCTGCACCGTGTCTTGCCAAAGCGTTCACGTCGATCTTCTCTAACGTCTCTCGGAGACGCGACAGAGCAGTCTGTATGTCGGACAACAGCAAATCCTCGACGAACTTCAGGTCTTTTTTCAACTCTGGCTCCTTGCAGCTGCCAAGGGCTTGTCCCATCGAGGTACGAATGCGGAAGTCCTCCTCGGAGTCGACGCCAGAGTCCTCCGGAAGTGTCGGCGGCTCGTCCTCGCGACGACCTCCTCCTAGGGAACGTTCGAGAGCCGCGCGTAGACGCTCGACCAGTTGCGGCAATGAATTCCACTCACCGACTGGCGTGTTCTCGTTCCGTCCATCGATGATACCTGTTGTGGTTGCTTGGTTTTTCGTCGTCGGTTCTTCGTGTTTGATTTTCTCGTTGTCGTTGTCCACGGTGCTCGAACTCGCTGAAAAAGAAACGACACGAGACGGGGGTTGAACCGAGACACGACCTGAAGACACACACAGAGCGCAGAGACGACACACGAGGATGCGAAGTTACGCGAAGGATCTGGTATTTTTCTCTGTCTTTTCGTTCCATTTCTTTAGTGTGTGTATGTGTGTATATTTTTTTTTTTTTTTTTAGACGAAGAAAGAAATATTTTTNTCGCGGACCTGCCCGCCAGAGGAGAGAGAGCCGCGAGACGAGAGATCGGCGACGCGTGAATAGCGTGAATTCGAAATTCGAACCAGTTTTGATACTCCACGTCGTGTCGGTTCTTCTCCACGTTCTCCTTTCTCTGGGAAAACGTTTCTTTACGCACACAGTAAAAGTTGTCAAGTTGATTCGTGTAAGGGGGATAGGTCTTTTGCTCTATGAATGGTTAGCTCTTACTCGTGATTAGCTTCTTTGGTAAGGAGCCAGATGGATCAACCTCTTCCATTATTACATCAATTTACATGGATAACATTAGTAGGGTTCTTCTTAACTGGAAACTGAGAAAGTGGAATTACATCTTGATCTTCGTGAGAGTATCTCTCATATTTCTACTTGGTTTAATTGAGTTTGTTTCAAATTCAAATTCAGAGTTGGTTTAAGAAATTTTTGTAGACTCTACGTATTATAATACTGTCTATAGTGATTGATATAAAATGGTAGTTATCCTTGTTTCATAAGTGCATACAATACTGTTCAAAAGTATATATTTGGATAGTTGTCTAATGTTTCTAAGATTTAATAAGATTTAATTTATGATTTACTATTTCTATAAGGAGATAGGAAACAGATATTAATTGTTAATTTTCTATCGACTTTCTATTTCTATAATTTATGAAAATCTTTCAATAAAATTACATTCAGATTAAGTTAAGAAAGAACAATCTTAAACAATCTACCAAAATATCCAGATTCTTATGAACAGTTAAGTATTGCATCCAATAATATTTAACCGCTTAACATTGACAAACACCGAAAATGCGAATGTATAATACGAAACAATTACAATGAAAATTAATCAAAAATAATACTAAAGATTTCCAAGTATAATAATATAACTTTGTTCTTCATCAGAATAAATAAATAAAATAAACTAAAATTCATCTCTAAACATGTGTTACGTGGTTACACAATTATGAATTTTTCGAGTCGATTCGTCCAAATTTATCCAAGTCGCAACGTAGTACTCCCTCTATTGCAACGATCAATAGAAAATAACAGTTACATAAGTTTGTTAAATCGAAGTTGCCCGATGATTCGGCCCAAAAATAACAGATGCTAAATCCAAGATGGACTCAACGATCCGCAAAATTGTTTTGCGAAATTGTTTTCAGCTCACGGGCAATTAACACCACGAAACTGTGCTTAACTAGATTCGTTCGACTCGAA
Source organism: Lepidotrigona ventralis hoosana (assembly GCA_002806875.1). NCBI lineage: Eukaryota > Metazoa > Arthropoda > Insecta > Hymenoptera > Apidae > Lepidotrigona > Lepidotrigona ventralis. Next base: position 24,617 of record NIPQ01090685.1, read on the forward strand.
ACAGGTGATCCATCTATCCTCGAATTACCGTGCATCACGAACCTGTTTGTACGACCTCTTTCTTCTCTGTTTCGATCGATTTCCTCTCGTCCTCCGCGTACGCCTCCTTCTCCTTTTCCTCTTTGAATGATTCCTCTTTCGTCTCTTCTGAATATTCTTTCACGGTTTTCTTTGGGATGTCGTAGGTGTCTAAATAATCCACGATGCTCGATCTTCCGCTTCCACTCTCGACGATGCTCTGGAAATCATGGTTCTCCACGACGGTTTGAACATCTGCAAAAGGATTTTACGATATTCAAGTGGAACTCGAGAAAGTGGAGAGAATTAAGCGGCTTTTAATTAACGCTTCAGCTACCAGTGTTTAATTTGTAATAACAGATTAGTAGAGTATTGTAGTACGAGATATATAATGATAGATTACTAGAATACTGTAGTAAAGGATATGTGATATTATACGTATATGTATATACTGTTCTGTGATATACATTTATCCTGTCTTTATATATATTTTACATATATATATATATATATATGCAATTTTTATATACAATCACAACATATATATGCAATATTTATGCAATTTTTATATACAATCAGAAAGGAGCTGATTTTACATGGAAAAATGAATTGAAAAAATGAAATGTTATTCTTTTTGAATATCTGAATATTATATATTAATATTATATTATATAGCTTCTTTGTCAAAAGCTGTTAACTATGTAATAAGTATTATTATTATTATTTCAACTATAAAACTCATTTAGATATAAATTTAATAGTTCCAACGTTAATTCTGAAACTAAAACACGTCAGCTGATATTTGAGAAAACGTAAGCACTCTAGTGATAGGTGTCAATGATAATTAATGCAATCTTTGACTCATTGTTTCGATCATTCCTACGCTTCAAGTACGATTGATTATGTTGATCGATAAAATTGTTTAGTAAGAAATGCTGATGAATATTTCTCTTTTTTTATGCCACACGCAATTCAACCTTTTGACAGTATAATAGAACGATGAAGAATTAGAAAATCTTCTTTCTTATTATGTGTGATGTATAAATGTGACTCTCAAACATTATAATTCATGTGTAATTCAAATTCTAAATACAGTAAGAATCATACTAGTAAATTTAACAGTTGTCCCAATTTTCTTTCTTTCTCTGCCAAAAGGTTAATGCAACAGAAAACACAGCAGTGGTTACATCGCAGAAAGATGTACGCATTTTATTTTTATTTCATTTCTCTCATTTCTTTTTTCCTTTTTAATGCTTCTTTTTTTTTAATTTATTTTAGTAGTCACGTGCATAGAACATCCTTTGTTCAATTTGTTCAATGCGATCAATTGAAAAAAAAGAGTCAGACTTCAAATAAGAGAGACAGTGAAAGAGAAAGAGAGAGAAAAAAAAGAAGACACAGTGTTTTTCGTTAATGATGTTACGTTTTGCAAGAAAGAAAAAAAGGCAATCGTACACCGTTTCGTATTTGTTCAACAACCACGATCAATCGTACATTTTTCCCTGTGTGGACCAATCTCGCTCGTTCATTATCTATATTCATACGATACTCGTAATAATCGTAGGCCAAAGATATTCAAAGAAGATCGTGACGCCAGCTCGTAAAGAAGACCTCACCTTCCGCCTCCGACATTTTGATCCTCTGGATCTTCGACTGGCCGCCTGAAACCCAAAGCAAACATCATCCATCAGCGAGCTGTCGATAATCATAAGATATTACAAACGCCAGTAAAAATAAATCGATGAAATAATAAACGAAACGAGAGAACAAGCAGAAAGATTTCATCTTTTCCTTTTTTTTTTTTCTATTTTAGATTTGTTATAAAAAATTGTTTTTTCTTTGCTATTTTTATTCTATTATTAATAGACTGCGAATTTTTGATGATATTCTACTTTGGACTTTTTAAATATTTTTCCAAACTATAGTAATGAATGATCTTTCTAATATTTCTTTCTTTTCTTCTTGTTTCTTAATAATATTTGATGATAATTTATAATACTGATAATAGTTTATTTTTTTTCAGTTTTGTCATCAACTTCATCTGAAATATCTCACATTTTTCTTCAAAAGAAGAATTTCTTACTTCTTCTTTTGAAATTTTTATTCAACGCAATCTTTCCAATTTTTTCTCGTTAATAAAAATAATTTTCATTTTTTGTTCAATCACACTATTGTTACGAGCTTAATCTATTTTTGCCTAATTTCACCAATATTTCGTTCCGCTCCAATTTTTCCACTGTTAGAAACAAAAATTTGTATCTTTCCTACTTAATCACAATTTTTTTAAACAACTTTTCACCATTAAGTTTTTTTTTTTTACATTGAGAGAATTTTAACAATATAAATAAACTTTTCAAAATCTTTCCTCTCTGAATATTTATTATCATTATCACAACGCGGTTCTATATTATTACAGAAATTTTCACCACTCTTGCCCCAATTTCACAACATTGTGAAATGATCTATTTTTACTCAAATGAACTTTCCCAATTACTTCGAACTTCTTCGCGTTCCATCTTTCTTCTCTCCTAATACCTAAGTTAATTTTCATTAGATTTGCAGATATTATACATAAATTCGTAATTATAATTAGAAAAGTGAAACTTGAATAGAAAATTATTTTGCTTACTAAAAGAGTACTTTCTTCGAATTTCAAGAGCACTTTGATTATTTTACGTGCGTATTTTCAAATTTCTAACAAATGGATTTCTGGACAAAAATCCACACTCTAATCGTCAGGCATCGTCCATAAAAATATCTCGAAATCGTCGTCTTTCAATCATTTCAAGTCCAAAATACAAATCTTTTTTCTCCAAATCAAAGATCTTCGATCTCAATTACCTCGTTCTTCTTCAACCTTTTTTTTTTTCACAACACAGCAACAACAACAACAACAAAAAGACAGCAGAAAAAAAAGTGAAGAATTCGTCACTTTTCTCGGTCTCTTCTCTTCTTATTTCACCGCGACATTGAGCCACTTTCGTCGGACAGGGTCGATATAGTTAAACGCGAGAGAGCAACCGAGCACGCGGTTTCAGGATTCTCTAATGCGGCGTTTCCGCGAAAAGGCGAGCGTCCAGGTCCAGAACATGAAATGAAACGACTCTAGGTCTAGCCTGCTGCATTTCTCGATGGGCAGGCAAGCGTTGGCGGCTGTTTCGTACACGGCAAGCCTCGCGCGAAAATAACTTTGACCCGTTTTCGCGCATACGGAAATTAGGAAGTGCCCCGCGCCCGATTCTCTATGCAACGCTCCCGATACAATGTATACCACGATTACTTGGAACCGTGATTCGCCGATTATCCCTCAACCTTAACACTATTCTCTAAGAAGTTTCTCACCATCGTTGATACATACGATTCTTCGTTAGATCAGTGAATACTATTGATTCTATTATTTATTAGAAATTGCACATATCGATAGCGTCGTACGAACTATAATTTTCTTTTTTTTTCTTTTTGAAATAGTAAGTGAAACGAGAAAACTGAAATTGGAAATTTAACGATGTGAAAATGCACGCAACATATACTTCTGATACACTTTTAAACTAATAAATATTAAGTATGATATTAGATTAGATATTTCTGATTGTGAATACATTGTAGAGACAAAGAACGAATAAATCTATTAAAAACAGAACGATTGGTGCAAATTAACGTTGCTGATTAATGAAAGCAACGATGAGTTTCACGCACACGCGAAAGACGAATTCTCAAGAATTCGACAGAAATAAGAAAAGTGTTTCAGTGTTTCATTCAAGCTCACATCAACGTCGACTGCGAATCTTTCAAAATTCGAGTTAAACAAACATCCGAGTTGTTGTCTCGTGTACTATAATAAATGTTTCCGCATGCAGTTGCGCAAACCAAGGAGCGTTTTCTCATTCAGTTCTTTAACTGCGAAATTAAGGCTGAGCAAAGGCTGCAAAACACGCGTGTTATTCCTGTTAAACGTCATTCCAGTCACTTATTGAAGCCCTCTTTTCACTCACTTACGAACGATCCTCGTGTTAATGCCTTAGAATAGTAACAAAGCCGCTGAGAAACGTGATCATAAAGTGTATTTTGAGGAACGAACGAGCTTTCTATGCTTTCTGTGCCTATTGTTCCTTCGCATGACAAATTTCTATCTATAGACCTTGTGAAATTCCAAAGATAATTGCGTACCATAAATTGTTACGTTGTTACGTATTTGAGACTATTTTCCGCATTTTTTAAAGAAATTTTGAACAATGCAAAAAGTCTATAGTTCAATAAATAAAATTTCTATTATTTTAATAAATCATTTTTGACTCTAGACATTTGAGAAGAGAATTTGTCGATGTCTCTCCTCTTAACTAACTCTAAACTTATCTTTTTTCATCATTTTATTGAACTTTCAATATTATGATGAAACGACGAGAAATCCAAGAAATCTTAAAGTTTTTTCGTTTAACTTTAATGTTCAATAAAATAGTACTGTACATAGTAAGATTTAGGAGTCATTGTAAAGAGAAGATCTTCATCTCCAACACCATAGTAGATTTAGTAGTCACGAAAAATATTTTTCTAGAGACGTTTGAATTTCAACAATTATCCTACGATACTTTTCTACCTGCTACATGATGTAAGAACATCTTTGAAAAAAAAGAAGGAAAAAAACATACTCACGACTGTCAAAATAAAGATTTTATGCTTCGTAATAAGTCCAAGGTGGATTGCTACACATTTCTTCGCCAAGTTTGAAATAGATTTTTCATTGGTCAATGGTCCAGTTGTGAAGTTATTAGCAACGAACTTTCCAATCAAACGAAAAACCTACGTGAAATTTCTCACTCGTCTAGTTGCTGACATTCCAACGTGTCCATACATATATTCATAAGTACGTTCCTGACAGTAGAAGCTGTGGAAAAAGGTCGTGTCAATGACTCTCGAGGCAAAGACACGAAGTTACTCGGCAAGAATTCTCGACAATCGACAGAAAACGCACGTCGTTTGATCGTGCGGAGATCAAGTTTGCAAAAGGCTGCTGATGATCGAGGGTGAGAAAGCGGGCGAAAGTTCCGGTCAGTTTGCTTTGCACGCGGGACGACCATGATAGGCAACCGCGTTCTACCACGAGACCGTGTGCTTTATAAATAGTTCCGAGAAGAGTTTCACCGTGGTAGACGTAGTCTCGTTCCTCCCTCCCTCCCCTTGGCTTTTTTTACAATATTTCCTCGCTTCGATTCATTATTCATCTCTTTCATTTGTCAATTTGGAAGATGCGTGATAGACGGAGTGAAGATTCAGTGAGATCTTAAAATAGAATGCGAAGCTTTTTTATTTTCCGTTTTCTATTATTATTTTGCTCTTTTTTTTTTTAGTTATTTATTGTGTCATACGATATAATTTTTTTTTCAATTAACTTGTAGCATCGAATTCTGCTTCTTTAAGATTATTGCCATCGTGAAGTCCCAAGCATTCGATATGTTTTTAAGTAGAATAAATTGAAGTAACATTGCTACAAATAAACTGTGGATTTTTATCCAGATTCATTTGTTTTATTTGTGAATTTAATAAACTTTAATGTGATAACTTACGCGTACGTTTTTGCACTTTTAAATCTGGAATCTAATGGTGAATTACTATGTTGCACTATAATAAATTGAGTGGAATTATCAATTGATGTGATTAATTTTTTACAATCAATTTCTATCATTTATCGATGAAATTATAAATTTTAGAATATAAATTAGAAATAAATTTTGTGGAAAATCAAAATATCCAAAGTGTAGTGCAATCACTATAGTATTTATTTAGGAAGCAGGGAAAAATTTCTGCAAATATATTGCAATGAAAGAATTACCTTTCAGTTAATCGCGAATTAATTATTTAGAATCATAAAACTTTAGCCACCGACCTCATATATTTCACGTTTCACATTGTTTCTTCCATCTATAATAATTTCATTGGCAATGAGACAATTACCATTTGTTTGCGAGAGAGAATCTGAAAAACAAGTGTTCTCAGTGGGTGGAAACGAAGTTAAAGTAATTTCGCAAAACTATGTTACAATGGCGTTGTTATAATTAATCATGCGTTTACTGAAAGTTCTACCGCATTGTACCAAAATACGCATCTGTGTATCTTACGATCTTCCGTCCTGAAACGCGTGAGATACGAGGCGATCAAATTCGAAGCGATCCACACGTTCCTCGTGGACGTCTGCCAAGTGAGCAGTTTGTTGCTCGAAAGCTGACCGATTTTGGTGATGTACATGAATCGAGTCAGCTTAAGGAGGCATACGTCCAACGATCTTCAATCGTCGTAGCACAACTTAATTGTAACTATCAATGCGATGACGAGTTCTTTTTGGCAGTTTCTCTTCTTTCATGTTATTTTTCAATTACCAATTCCTTCTATTCAAATCATCTTTTCTTCTTTCTCTAATAAATTTGATTTTATAATGTACTTGTTACAGAATTAAATATTCTTTATCCCTGATATTTCATTCTCCAATAGGTGAACAGAGAGAAGAAAGTTTGACAATTTCAAAAGATTGAGAAAAATGTCGAAGAACGTATGAAGATAATGAACTGTACGTGCATCAACAAACAGAAAACACTTATAAGAATCTGGCTCGCCAGAGTATTTGAATTTGAATGTTTATTGCAGGAAATGTTTATAAATATATTTTAGAATTTTATTAATACTGTAGTGAGACACGACTGTCATGATTATATTGGTTAAATTTAAAACCAATTTCCTGAAAACATATATTCAGTAAGAAGTTGAGAATAATGAATAGTTATTTTGTACATACAATAAATATTAAAAACAATATAGAAATTTATTAATATAATTGGTACTTGACTGATCTAAATACTTTTATAATCTCTCTGAAATATAGTTACAATAAGTATTTTATAACTTCTATATATATTTTAGGATTTGTTTCAAACTGTACTAATGTAATCATGATAGCCAATTTTTAATTGTTATAATGATAATGTATAGTTGATTGTTTTTCTCTTTTCTGTTGATGCCATTAATGTCACTGTACGTCAAAATCTTGTTTAAAAAAAATAATATGTGGTTTGTACGATTCAGATCCAACATTTTTTTGAATAATTTATCTATATTATAGAGAACATTCTGAATAACTTGATATTTGATTAATTGTAACTGTAGTTCATCGACACAGTAGCACGATATTTATAAGTTATAAGTTATAATCACTTGCAAACTTTGTTACTTTTCATCTAATATTCAACAATGCCTTCTTTTACTAAAACTTACTGTTTCACAAAACATTCACCACTTTTCACAAAAATTACACATTTCTTCTGTCTTCGTTAATTTCCAAAACAAAAAATAATTCTCTTCCAACCATACTTTCAATCATACCTTCAATCCACTAAAAAAAAAAAAAAAAAAAAAAAAAAAA
>NIPQ01090686.1:6622-21141 GCA_002806875.1 Lepidotrigona ventralis hoosana
GTTGTTATTTTTCTTTTTTTTTTTTTTCAACTTTTTGTAGGGTGGAATCTTTTAAACAGTTCGTTCATAACTAAAAGTTTGAAAGCGAACGAGATATAAGCAGTAATGCATATGTATATACTATTCGGTTCAATCAAGATGCTCAAAATCTTGTCTTGGAAAATATGAATGTTTGAAGAAAAAGTTGTATTCTTTAAAAAAACTTGTATAGGTCGTATTAAAATTTTTAAATAGAAACTTGCATTTTTTTGTTACTTTTCTTCGCAGCTATTGTTGAGACGTTTCCAGAAATTTACAAACTTTTGTATCTTTCGCTCTATTCACTATCAAAGTATGATTTACCATGAATGATCCGACATGATGTGATGTTACACATTCAGCCAGTTAGTTCTTTGTATAATAAAGGCTGAAGTTTGTAGTTTTGAAAATGTTTGAACTATAAGGATATGAAATAAAAAATTCAGGTTCTCATTGAAAAATTTTAATACAGCCATCATCATATAAAAGCATAGTGTGTCTCCTTTGATGAGTTAGAACTTTTCTTTCAAATATCTTTAACACACTGTATCTATATACATCTATATAGTAATAATCGTATATTGTATATCAAGAAGAATCGGAACGAGTATTACACGTGTTACGTGCATTATAAATGAATAAAATTATAACATAAAATGATACTGCATACAGTTTTGTGTAAAAATAAAAAATATTATATGTGAAAATATTTCCTCGACGATTCACGCACCTTCTGTTAAAAGTTTCAAATATTCGAAATTACTTCGTATTTACTTATTATATTAATTACCGTATTATTTGTTTGTTTGTAATTTCGTGAACATTATACGCTAAATAACGATATATATTATGTACCCATATCGTTTACTTATTTATTGTGTTAATTATTCTAATCTCAAGAACGAAAAGACCGGATTGAAATTGTCAGCTTATCGAACAGGTCACTTGCCGTTTTTAGAGTAATTCAAAAAATTACATTACAAACCAAAATCTAGATTCACAATAATAAATTTAAATTTCTTTGTTGAAATAATTGAAAACTGCCAAAAATAAAGTATATATACATATGCGTATATATAAGTATATACACGTATGTGTGTGTGTGTATATATATATATATATATATATATATATATATATATATATATATATATTAGCAACACACTGTGAAACCTCTATTTTACAATTATAAATGAGAAGAACGTCTAACACGTTACCGTTTTTCTTTCGCGTTTCATCGATAACTGGATACGATTTAGTGCCAGGCAATGGTCTCCTAGGAGTAACTCAACTTCGTTACCTTCACGAAAATCGATACGCATAAGAGGTGGGGAAAATGAGAAGAAAGAGCACTTGAATAGGCCATGCAAAAAAATCTCACAATCACACAGATTATCATTAATCTTAAATTTGAAACAAAGAATGCATTGATTGTGTACTCAGGTTATAAAAATAATAGACTACGAGGCAATCTATACAAGCAAATCAGTCAAACGATTCATCATTTCGTTACATGTGAAAATATCTGCAGATTTTTTTAGATATCTGTAGATCTGATGAGTTGACAAACTGTGTTATCTGACTGAGGAAATTGAGAAGGGAAAAGAATACACGTACAAGTTTTATCAAAAGTGCATTTCTCTAAATTTGATGATATTAAGAATTACATGTATATATACAATAATTATATAACTTTGTACGGGCTATGTACACACACATGCGTATGCATGGAACATACACATACATATGTATATACACATGAATATACTTTTTCGTGAGTTAAATAATACTTTTGTGAATTTCAGTCCGTTTCAACATATTTCTTGTTTTCCAAATATGTCATTTTTATTCACTTCGATTGGTGGAATTTTGCTATCTAAAATTGTAGAAAATCGATCTCCAAGAAATCAATGAAATTTAACGGAATTTTGTCATGAATTTTGTCAGAATTTTGTCGGCAATGTTTTAAATATAAATTAGAGTTTTTTTTATCTATTCTTGATTGATTCTTCTTCACTTGTCTAGATTCTTCTTTATATGTGATAAGCCCAATATTAGTCGAGTGCTAATGAATTAATCTTCAGTCAAAATTTCAAGGAGAAGTCGTTTTAGACTGTCGAGACCGGTTAGAAAACCACAATCCGGCCCTTGATGTAGTATGGAAGCATGAGAGTTGCAAGCCATGGTGGAACCATGAACAAAAGTTGTGTGTGCAAAGTCGATCATTCTTACGTCGACCCGTGCCTCCTGAGGCTTCTGCTTCACCTTCTTCGATTGATAAGAATATGAGATATATCTATGAAGTGAATTTAAATGTCATTTGTTTTATTCAATTGTGAACTGTCAATTCAATAGTTTGATAAATCTATACGTGTCAAATACTTAATTGGTTTCTTCTTTTTTTTTTTATCATGATTATGAAATTATGAATACCTGTTCGACATATTAGCACATTCCAATTCTCCTCCTAATCTCTCTTTCTCGTAAATATGAAATACTCGACTTCCGTGTTTTTGCCTCTTTGATTCAGAATCCAATGTGATTTCTGTATCAGAACTAGCATCTTGTGGCTCATTGTCCGAACTTCGTTTAAAATAAAATTCGTCGTTTGCAGTGCCGTAAAGCATCCATTGTTCGTATTTTGGAGACTGAAGCATCCTGTCGATCAAGCTGTCCGTAGATTCGACGAAAACTGTCTTCTCGCTGCTGGGATTGTCAGTGGATCATCGCATAGAATGTATTACTTTATTATATATTGTTTTGATTAATTTTTTTTCTTTAAATATTATCGAATATTTTAAAATTAGTAAAATATATATAAATATGGGCCGCGCAAAAAGTTCGCAATGTCTCGACTTTTCACATAAATACATATATCTGTTTCCCACTAACAAAATGATTAACCTTACAATAAATACAATAATACAATAATACTAGTGCATTTTCATAAGATCCTACCCATAGCATCAGACCCTATTATTTCATTAATTTTATATACAATTATATATTATTACACATATATAATTAATACATATCATTTCAATTACCATTGTGACAAATGAAAACACAAATTAATTCATTAACACCAATTTTTTTTTTATACAAATTTACTTCAGAGATACTTAGAATAACAACAACAACAATAATAACAATAACAATAATGCAGGAAAAAAGAAATTTAAGAATTTTTTTACGAACGATTAGAAAACTTTTAGATTTAAATCTATTTCTTGAGGAGATACAAACGAAGTTTTGACACAGCCCCATTATTAGATTTCACATGGTACAGTGTATGACCTCTTACCATCTATTAATAACCCTTTTACTGCTCAGACCGTAGCGGGCATGCAGGCCCTGTGGGTCATATATTTTCGAGTAAAAGAGAATGTTTTACATCTCAATATACAGGATGCAAAGTAAATGGCAATTCCTTTCAGGAAATTTCTTTCTTAATTTTAGGGCACAAACAGAAGTTTTTCACTGTGCATTCAATGTACTTATATTGTACAAATATATTGTACAATGCGTATATATGTTTCATAATTTATATAATTACTAAATATTATTACACTTTATAAGAGAATCAGTTTTTAAAACTAATATCATGCAATTTGTTCATTGAATGAAGTTAATTTCATGAGAAGATAATGACAATACAATTCTCTTCATTGCTTAATTTATTAATTCGAGGTTTAATTTAGTTTATTAATTTATTTAGTTTAGTTTACTTAATTAAACCTCATTACTTAATATTATATTTCACATATCTACAACTTTTTAGTTTGTGTCATAAAATAGCAGAAACAATACACACGCATGTATATAGTTTTCTTTTACATATATATATATATATGTATAAGCATGTATATAGTTTTCTTTTACATATATATATATATGTATATATATATGTATATATATATGTATACATACATATACATTTCAACTCGTGAAGATAAATTAAACTAGTAATTTGTATAAACTTATTTTCCGTGTATTAAAATTCACCACTTACTGAACGTCTTGTATACTTCGTTTCATNATATGTATATATATATGTATATATATATATGTATACATACATATACATTTCAACTCGTGAAGATAAATTAAACTAGTAATTTGTATAAACTTATTTTCCGTGTATTAAAATTCACCACTTACTGAACGTCTTGTATACTTCGTTTCATTTATCACATAGTGATCATTTATCACTATCACATAATATATGATTAATTCGAGATAAATTAAAAACATATATTTATTGAATTGTAGAAAAATAAACCTAACCGCACACACACTTACATATGCATGTATATTTATGTGTTATGTGTTACGTATATATATGCGAGTTGAGAATGTAATGTTAAAATAATCTGTGACGCTACTAAAAAATAAAAATAAAAGATTGATCAAATTAAACTAAATAAAAAGATTCTTGATGTTCTCAATTCTGAAGACTGTAGCGGTTCCGAAGAGCGGAATTGAATACAATATCTCGCATTTATACATCTTTTAAAATTAATATAAACGTAATACACATAAGAAGACGAGTAAACATTGTTCATGCAAGTTATTGAAAGTACATGATGCATCATGATCAGTTTTACAATGCATCTAAAAATATGAGTTGGATTTTGAACACAGAAAATGTTTCTGTCCAGGTTAAAAAGTCTATTTTTTCACTAAGGATATGCACTACATATCTTATAAAACATTCTTTGTATACATATATATATACGTATACACATACATATATATATATGCAATACAAATATCCCTTTAATTTCTTTGATTTTAGTACATAAATATTGCACCTAATAACTTTTGTAGAGCTGTATTTTACTCTGGAGCAACAATATACCTACGAAAGGATTTTGAAATCCACCATTTTCAGCTCTGATCCTCCCCTAGTAAGAAACTGATCGGGCTCGATTAGGAACTGGTATTGCCGCGCTTTATTATAGTTCGGCCGTAATAAAGAGCAGTTTTCTAAAAAGTGATGGTACTCAGAAATAAACATGCTTAAATAATGAAAATATCACACTGTCAGTTTGTTAGTGTAACACTGTAGTAAAAAATAGCTTTACTGATAAAAATCTTCAAGTTAAAGTCTACACTGTGTAAAATATTCAATTATTATCATATGATATTATCATATCATAATAAATCATATAAGTCTTTATAAATACTTCTGCAACAAATTTCCGAATAAACAGAAATTTAGGTACTAAATATTTCTCGTATAATTTTTCGCACAGGAAATATTTATAATGTCATGTTATATAGCTATTAAATAATTTTAATTGTTGCAGATGTCAATACACTAAGGGTGCTGAATGTGCGACATTTTCTCTAAACCGGTTTTTAATAACATGTAATTGAAATAAACAATTCGAATATAACAAATCATCGTAATAACTAACCCTCCAATTTTCTGATGGAGTATGTTATATCTTCAAATGTAAGGTATATTATAGAATTACTAACATTTTAGTATATACAAGTTGTTTTAAATATCATGGTTCTCTAATCTTCACGACCTTCTTTGATTGACTTCAGGATTGATATAAATTCTAATGAATGATTTATTTCAAGAAGAAAAACAAGTATAAAGAAAGGAAAGAAAGAAAAAAGGAAAGGAAAAAAGAAAAAAGAAAAAAGGAAAGTAATATATGTATACATATGATTTAGATGAATTGTCATAAATATATCGAATGAAATGCACGCGTAATCTGATATCTTATAATTACATACTTCACCAGACAACGCATGTTTCAACTTCTATTTTGTATCGGAGGGTTAAACATATCAAATCAATCAATGTTTATGTCTGTATGTTCAATTATTATCTAATTATAATATACAAAATAGGAAAAGAAAAAAATCTATTATATTCCTAGTGTTGTAATACATCAAAACGATACATGAAAACAGTAAATATATGATTAAATCAATAAGTGAACAAATATATATAGCTAGTTACTTCAGAAATAAATAAAAAGCACATAAAAAAATTTCATCTGAAGATTATTCTACCATAAATTTTTAATAGCATCACAACGTTAGGAATTTAATTAGATCGTTCCATATCGAATGGATTTTTAAAAAAATTGTAATCATAAATTAAATATCATATGTTAATTTCAAGTTTGTGTATCTTGAGATTTTACTGTGAGATTTCACTGTGAGGAATAATAATAATTTTATTGATTTTAATAATTAGAAGAAATCAAAACGGAACGATCAATATCTTTTATCCACACATACTAACGGCAATGTTTGCTCAATGAGCGAAAAAAAATCGATCACAAACCTTGTAGGGTAAAAACTGGCGATACGTTTGGTCCCTCTAGCTGCTGCTTCAACAAATTCTCTGCATAAAGTACTCGTTTGGCGGATTTCCTCTTCCATAGTAACACTATAATTTGTGGAACTGTTATTTATGTCACCGTTGTAACAATTGTCTGACGTATGAGGATCATTGGTAACGAAACTAGAATTAATTGACTCGTCATTCATTTGTAATATAGGTGACGAATGATTGATTCCCAAAAATTCCCTTTGATAACCTTCGTAAACTACTAATAATGAACTGAAACAAATTTAAATATGTATATATTTATGTTTATTATATAATACAATATATATATTGTATCGTATTATTCGTGTATTGTATCGTGTACTGTATCATTTAAGTATCGAAAATACTTGAATGATATATTTGAGAAAATTTACCATGAATAAAATCGATAATTGCTTTGCCTTTCAATTGCACGTCGTAGTTGTTCTAATCGTGATACCACTTTTTCGATAACTAGCGTTCGTAAACAAAAACCATTATGAAAAAATCGATATAACGCTGCTTTGAAACCTTCTTCATCCAATTTCCTGCCCCAGTATTTATCTTTTTTCACATAATGATTGGTATTGGCTTGATAAATCTGTAATTTATAAATAAAATATATTCCTGTTACTAAGGTAAATATATTATTGCATGAAAAATGACAAACCTGCATTCCACATAATCTAACACCTAATGAAGCTGATGTACTAGCAGCACACTTTGCAATTTGTTTGCTACGTTTTTCAGCAGACGCATCATCACCATGTTGTCTGGTTCCCATTTTCAGGTCCAATATACAAGGATGAATATATTGTGATGTTATATTTTCCAGTAAAAGAAAATCTATTTTAGTATAGAAAAATAAAAGGAAGAGAAATTTACTACTGACACATCAATCGTATTTTATAAGTCTTATTATTTTCTTTAAAATTTATAACGTTGCTACATACATTGCCTGTTTGATGCGTTATCCAAATGTATATCTGGTTTTAATACCTCTCCTAACGTATTATCACGATGAATTTTCATTCTACAATAAAAAAAATTATAAAATAAATAAAATTTATCTTTATTTTTTTTCTTTGCTTCAATAACTTAAAATATTTTATGCATTCATTATTTAATATTCATTAATATATAACATAACTTTAATACAATTTCTAAAATCATCTAAATACAAACCTTAACACATCTTCTCTTTTTCTCTTACTTGAATTGTGTCCCTGTCTAATTTTATGCATTCATTATTTAATATTCATTAATATATAACATAACTTTAATACAATTTCTAAAATCATCTAAATACAAACCTTAACACATCTTCTCTTTTTCTCTTACTTGAATTGTGTCCCTGTCTATTATTATCTTGTTCTTTAAAATTGGGACTATAACGTTTGTCTAACATAACCTCACCACTGTTAGAAGCTTGCAAAACACCTGAAACATTAAAAACATAATATTAAATGATTTAATTTAAATTATTGTTTTCATTTAAATTTTAATTATAGAAGTTTAATATACATTATATATATAATACTCCATTCACATATATATTCAGGCTTCATGGTACAAATTGGGTCAGGTTGATTCTACGACTTAAAATAAGATAAAAATTAAAAATGATAAAATTGAAAATTAGAAACTTTGTTTTCGAGAAAAATGCATTTGAAAATCAATCAAATACATGTGCATTATACAGATAATTGTCTCATAGATCTACAAATTGCCACTATTGTTATATTTCATACAGGGTTTGTTTATTTTTTTTTTTATTATTATTGCTTATCTCTCAACATGTTCTCAGGACAAATCAAACGTAATAATTGATATAAGATCAGTTATCACAGCATATCGATCACTTAATAGGAACTGATGGCTTGATCAACATAATATAGTTACCAATACAGATTGTATCCAGATAGGAAACAAATTTTAACATTGTACAAAAATAGTCACAATGGCAATTTATGATAGCATCTATAAGGCTATCANTTTTTTTATTATTATTGCTTATCTCTCAACATGTTCTCAGGACAAATCAAACGTAATAATTGATATAAGATCAGTTATCACAGCATATCGATCACTTAATAGGAACTGATGGCTTGATCAACATAATATAGTTACCAATACAGATTGTATCCAGATAGGAAACAAATTTTAACATTGTACAAAAATAGTCACAATGGCAATTTATGATAGCATCTATAAGGCTATCAGTTTAATGCAAGTGTATTTGACTGATTTTCAAATGCACTTTTCTTGAAAATGAAGCTTCCAAAACAATTTTGTCATTCTTGGTTTTTTGTCTTATTTTAAGCCACAGAATCGCCAATTTGTATTATCTTCTAAAACATCCTGTGTTTCAGATTAGATAATATTAGAATATATATATTTGAATATTATATACAATGTTTATATATTTATATAATATATACATTGTATAATGTAATAAATTATATTTCGAAAAAAATGAAACCACCTTACCTTTAAATTTTGGAACAAAAATTTGAATGTCTTGTGGAATGTTTTGATAAAAGTCAAGTTCTTTGCAGTTTAATGGTTTACAAATAGTATTCTGGTTGAGTAATAATAATCGAGTATGTCCACCAACCTATAAAATATATAAGATTATTGTTTTATCATGAGATTAAAAACTCTGAAAAGTACATATTACATTTAATCCCTAGATATATGAAATCAAGTGCAATCACATTATGTTTTTATTCAATACTTGAAAAATTGTAACTTTTAAATAAAAATTTAATATGTCAATGTCTAAAAGATACATAAATATGTATTAGAATTTTATAAACAAATCACTAAATAAGAATAAAGTTGCTACACAAATGAGCAACTTTTTCTGCACAAAATGAGCTTAAAATATAAATAAAGATATGTATCAATTATTATTCGATTATTGTAAATGGGTATATGCTAATAAAAATAGAATAAAAACAACAACATTTCGTACTGAAAAAAACAAATGACAAAAAAAAAAAATACTTCAAACAAGATAGTACAATGAAACGGAACAAATCATCTCACCTGATTCTTAAGTGGCAGTAACGCAACCTCTTCATCATTCTCCTGCAGGAAGGAGGAACTGTTTGTATTATGACACTGCGATTTTGTTTCTCCCATAACCCAGGTACCCGAAAAGTATACCATAACCGTTAACTATAGTCCAACAAATAAAACTAAACACTAAACAGATTATTCACACGGTGTTTAATTCTGTGTACTTCGTTGATACGTTACTCATCCATTCGATATTACTGAATAACTTGCTCAATGCATTTTTCTTAAATACGTCATCACGTTAAAAAAAATGGTAAGACATTATCGAGAAATATAAAATGAACTATTAAATACACGTAATATTCTTTCGCAATACAATAACACAAACAAAAAGAAAAGAGATGATCACTATAAACAACACTACGAGATCAGCTTTGCAACAACTAGGATGTAAATTTTATTCACCGAGAGTATATACAGAAAATAAGGAACTCTATAAAAAAATCTACTCCATCTGGTGGAGAAAAATCAAACAGAAATAAACAAAAAAAAAATTCATTTAGATTCAATCATAATGTAAGTTCACTTCATTTCGTGAGTATTTACGCCACATAAGCGAATATTTGTTCGTCCCTACCTCAACGAATTCGTGCTTATTTATTACACGAATACTCGTTTAATGAACACAACGATACGAAATACAAGTACGAATTTTATCAAAGTGCAGGGCGAATGATTATTCACTCGTTTGGTCTAAACCACTATAAAAACTATACCATTGATTAACTACAGAATAGAACTGACATACAATTTTCGTATCTCACGTTTCAGAGCTCACTTGAGCTTCCGCTTACCACTTTCATTTCATATTCGACGTTATCGATTTAGTATATTAATGCCATAAATTTTGCAACTTGTGGATATCGAATAAATCATTAGACATAGGCTGAATTTTATCACAAATGAGATGTGACTTCATTTTAGATGATCAAAAATTATTAATTTTTTTTTTTAATAATCTAGATCTTGACGAGCTAAGACCGAAGATAAAAATTTTGTCTTTAGGAATTTATTGGTTATTTTATCACAAATGAGATGTGACTTCATTTTAGATGATCAAAAATTATTAATTTTTTTTTTTAATAATCTAGATCTTGACGAGCTAAGACCGAAGATAAAAATTTTGTCTTTAGGAATTTATTGGTTCAAAATTATAAAAGTTAGTTTTTATTTCTTATTATTTTGGTATTATTTGCTATATTATTGACAATATATTGCTTTTTCATATAGCATATTTTATTTTATAGTTTGAATTGAACACATTTTAAGCGCCTGCTCTGAGATTTCTCGTAAATAGCAGTTTAACTAAAAGGACCAATCAAATTATGTATAGAAGCAATATAACATCATAACCTATATCACTAACCTANAAAATTATAAAAGTTAGTTTTTATTTCTTATTATTTTGGTATTATTTGCTATATTATTGACAATATATTGCTTTTTCATATAGCATATTTTATTTTATAGTTTGAATTGAACACATTTTAAGCGCCTGCTCTGAGATTTCTCGTAAATAGCAGTTTAACTAAAAGGACCAATCAAATTATGTATAGAAGCAATATAACATCATAACCTATATCACTAACCTATAATAAAATGTAAGAAATGTTTTAAAAATATTTAACTTTATAGCTAACATTTAAATCCGTGAATTCCTAGAGCTAAAACTTAAATGTTTGGTTTCAATTTATCGAAATCTACCAGATTAAAAAAAAATTTATAATTTTTTGATTCCCTAAAGTTCTACAGTTTAACCTAGATGTAATAATAAATAGGACTATATATGGAAATCATTTTAAATGTAGAGTGCGCTAAAAAGTATAGTAATTTTTTTACCATGTATCGGTATTTCAGGTCACGGGCCAAAAAAATCCGTAAGATGCCATGTCTATTCATATACCTCGTCTGTGCTAATATGAAGCAGTTTTGATTTTTAATGAAATCAGGATGGGTAAGTTGTTTGTTTAAGGTGAATTTTATTGTTATCGCTCTTTGAATTGATAGTTTTGCCATTAAATTTATTACTATATAATTATCAGTCATTTGTGAAAACGCCAATTCTTTTTATTCAAATACATATTACTTTTTATTAATTAAATATAACCATTTAAAATCGCTCTTTGAATTGATAGTTTTGCCATTAAATTTATTACTATATAATTATCAGTCATTTGTGAAAACGCCAATTCTTTTTATTCAAATACATATTACTTTTTATTAATTAAATATAACCATTTAAAAATCTATAATATTTTGTCAATTCTAACATTTTTAGTATTTTAGTGAACTTTATAATCTATTTTATTTTCTCATAATTATATATTTATTATAATTTTCTTTCACTGATTCTAAATTTGTTATTTCAAATATAAATTTAATGCTTTCCATTGTTAAAGTCGATAGTATGTAATAATATATTAATTCTTTATTTATTTTATCATATATAAAAATATCTTTCTGTCAGGTATTTCTCGTGATCATTGGCATAAGAGGCGAGCAACTGGTGGTAAAAGAAAACCAATCCGTAAAAAGAGAAAATTTGAGTTAGGGCGTCCAGCTGCAAACACAAAACTTGGAACTCAACNTTATTTCAAATATAAATTTAATGCTTTCCATTGTTAAAGTCGATAGTATGTAATAATATATTAATTCTTTATTTATTTTATCATATATAAAAATATCTTTCTGTCAGGTATTTCTCGTGATCATTGGCATAAGAGGCGAGCAACTGGTGGTAAAAGAAAACCAATCCGTAAAAAGAGAAAATTTGAGTTAGGGCGTCCAGCTGCAAACACAAAACTTGGAACTCAACGTATTCATACGGTATTATTATATAAATGATTTGTTTGCAATAAAAATTAATCTGTCAGAAAAAAAGTATAAGTTTATTGATTTTATTATAAAAAATTTTATATAAAATTATTTTTGTATAAAACTATATAATTTTTTTTCTATGATAATATGGCAATATTTAAACATAAAATAATTATTACCTTTATCTACTTTGAATATTGTCTTGAATAATTGTATTGAATAAAATTATTTATATTATATTACTTGATTATTATTAAATATTTATAATTGATAATATGGCAATATTTAAACATAAAATAATTATTACCTTTATCTACTTTGAATATTGTCTTGAATAATTGTATTGAATAAAATTATTTATATTATATTACTTGATTATTATTAAATATTTATAATCATCCATATTCATATATAAAAGGTACGTACAAGAGGTGGTAATAAGAAGTACAGAGCTCTACGTTTGGATATAGGAAATTTTTCATGGGGCTCAGAATGTACTACAAGGAAGACACGAATTATTGATGTATCCATATTCATATATAAAAGGTACGTACAAGAGGTGGTAATAAGAAGTACAGAGCTCTACGTTTGGATATAGGAAATTTTTCATGGGGCTCAGAATGTACTACAAGGAAGACACGAATTATTGATGTAGTTTATAATGCATCAAACAATGAATTAGTGAGAACCAAAACTCTTGTAAAAAATGCAATTGTTACCATTGATGCAACACCTTTCAGACAGTGGTATGAAGGCCATTATGTTTTACCATTGGGTCGTAAACGAGGTGCTAAATTGGTAAACATTTCATTTCTTATGTCATTAAATAATATATAATTAAACTAATAAATTGATAAATACTGAAATAAAATAAATTAATAAATATTAAAATAGACTGAAGCTGAAGAAGAAGTTTTACATAAAAAACGTTCAAAAAAAGCAGAATCTAAATATAAAGCAAGACAGAGATTTGCCAAAGTTGAACCAGCTTTGGAAGAGCAGTTTGCTACAGGACGAGTTCTTGGTAAGCAAGATAATTCTTTATTATATAAATTAATTTTCTAACATGTGTATATATGCATATATTGCAATTTTAGATTGAACTTTGTTTTAAGATATTAAATTTATAATTCTATTAAAATATATGATAATTTTTGACAAATTATACGTATATAATTATAAAGTTTATGCATATTGTAGAATATATTTTAACGCCATGTTAGTTTTAATGGTAATTAAAATTTTTTGGCAACTTTTTTTTTAGTTTAGTTTGAATATTGCCTTATTCAAACCAATATCAATTCTTTCTGTTAATTGAGCTTTTAACAATATACATGCATGTTAAAATAAATCAAACTTTATATACAATATTCTTAATTTTATTACTACTAATATTCAATATTAGCTAAATTATGTAATACGATATGGATAACTTTGTGCATTCTTTTTATTTAATAACATGTAGTCGTAGTATGTTGTTTAGATATTAAAATAAAAAGTACTGTATATTTTTATATGAATTTTTAGTCAAGTTGATATTTTGATTTCAGCTTGTATATCAAGTAGACCTGGACAGTGTGGACGAGCAGATGGTTATATGTTGGAAGGAAAAGAACTTGAATTTTATATGAGAAAAATTAAAAGCAAAAAAGCTAAATAAATATTTTAATAAATAATAATTTAGATTCTTATGTATATTTGTTCTCAATCTTAAAATCATATAACATCTTAGCGCTAAAATGTATCACTAAAATATATTATTGTCATTCTGACATTATATCATTTTCTCCTACAACGAATTATTTTGATTAGATTCTTATGTATATTTGTTCTCAATCTTAAAATCATATAACATCTTAGCGCTAAAATGTATCACTAAAATATATTATTGTCATTCTGACATTATATCATTTTCTCCTACAACGAATTATTTTGATGTCTTTTTACATAGAAAACATAAGGAGAAATAAGAATTTATTAAGTACAATCTACCAGTGATATGTGACTCCATAATAATTTATTAATTCATAACATAATTTCTAACAATTTATAACAATAAATAATGTCGTTTATCTTACACAAATAATATTATATTAATATAATAAAAGAAAACGTGTATATTTTTTATTTAAAAAAATGAATTTGACTTCGAAATTTTGAAATGGATGATCTGCAAAAAATAATTTACATCAAACAATCTGTCTATATTTTTTTGATTTTAATTCTCATCATTAGTAGTGCTGTGAAACTTGCCTAAATT